>BMAO01034938.1:0-21469 GCA_019973975.1 Trichonephila clavata
AAAAAGGCATTACTGCAGCGAATCCTTTCACTTTAGTTACTCAAAGATAATACGAGGATTTTTTTTAATGAAATGAGCACAAAATATTTCAACAATTCATTCGTAATCCAAAACTGTATCCAAAAGACAGGATAAAGGTATGTTAACTTAGTTAAAACGTCAGCTTCATAAATGAATACGGTATCCAAAGACAAGGTAAAACTAGGTCGATACAATAAAAGCGTTAGCATCCTAAGCAAGGACGGTGTCCAAAGACAGGGTAAGCGAATAGGGATAAAAAGAAAACGTGAGCGTCCTAATCGGAGACGGTTTCCTATGACACAGTGAAGCTCGGTCGATACGATAAAAGCATCAGCTTCCCAAATAAGGACGGTGCCCAAAGACAGGCTAAAGGTTAATGGATATTATAAAAGCATCAACTTCCTAAGCAAGGACAGTGTCTTAAGACAGGGTAAGCGTATATGGATAAAATAAAAACTAGTTAAAAGCTTCCTAATAGACGGTTTCTGAAGACACGGGAAAACTATGACAATACAATAAAAATATCAGATTCCACCCGTTTCCTCTTAGAAAAATAATATAATCGATAGCAATCGTACATTATCAATGAATTTACACTTGTTTTTTGTTATTTATAAACAGTTTTCAAATGAAAAGGCAGTTTATGATGCATCTCAGTAGCGGTATGTGTTAGTAAAAGTGGTTGAGCTCTATTGAAGGCTGTATTCTTTTAACTTCCTTTAACTAACTAAACAGAAGTGAAATATTTAAATCCGGACATGAGATGCCATTTCAAATCTTCAAGCTGTTTTTAACACGAAATGAAGATTCTTTAATTTCTGTCTAGTATGTATGAATGCTGGAACTAAATAATTAGTTTTGAAATCAAATTATCACAAGTTTCCCACAGCTTTTTTTTCGGGTAAGAATCTTTTCTGGGAATCATTCTACCCCATTCCCTCTAAAAAATGTCACCAAACACAAATATCCTTTTCATCACTTATGTCGAGTTTTATTTCAGCAATAGTGTATCTCCTGTTATGATTCCCAAGCCGGCATATGCAAAGAATTAAAAGTTGCAACAATTTAAGTAAAAAAAAAAAAAAAAAAAAAGAGGCTGTAGGAACCGCATTTTTTTTTTAAAGTTTTCTACGTAGGACGTGTGACCTGCGTTAGGAAACAAGGATATAGAAACTTCGTGTTTGTATAAACTTACTAGAGAACGTGAATCTGGTTTGCTTATACATTTATCATTTTCTTTTGTTTCCAGTTTTTATCTCGTCGAACTCCCAGGGTTTCACAGAACACAGTCTGAAGATCATTGGTATATAGCATGTGGTAGCGTATCGCGCTTCCACGCCACAAGTCCAGGGTTCAAACCTCGGGCTGGGCAAGGTCGACTCAGCCTTTCATTCCTTCAGTGGGTCAATAAATGAGTACCAAGAGCTTGCTTGGGATCCAATACTGGGAGTACGCGAACACTTGGGGTTTCGAGTTAGACTGACCACCTGCTCATGCACCTCAGTGCCCAAGGTCACGAATACTGAGATGGTCACAGTAGGCCTTGGCCCGCCATGGGCTGTTTTATTTGGTATATATAGCATACAATGTTTAGTATCGTACAAACGATAACCCGTTACAAATAAATGGGCGTCACTCACAAACCGACTGCCGCTTTTCGTATAAATGAGTAATGATGGTTGGCTTAGATACTAACATGACATATTGCAGTCTTCCCACTGTTGCTAGTTGGCGTATAGTTTTCGGATAATGTGTATCCGGGAATAACATTTGACAATTAAAATTATTCAAATCATGAGCTTATTAAAGCCGAGTCGAGGACCCTTCCGAGGCCCAATTGATGCATACCTTAAAATGTCCCTGTCCATCTACAAAAAGCTGTGTAAGTTAAGGTAACAAGGGAATATATACTTTCGTATAAATCATGTAGATACTTCTTTTTAATGAAACAAATATGAAAATATTTTTTTATTAGATGAAATGAGAAAGCGAATCTTTTCAGTAACACATATTTAAGAAAATATTTTAATTATTAAATTTATTTTTACAAAAAGAAAAGGGAAGTAAAAATGCCAATTTATGCAACAAACGTCTTAAAAATTAATATTGTTATCCATTCCCCCCTCCCCCTACTATAAGGGATGTATATATCGAAGAAAAATTTTCTGCATTTTCTTTTGATGTTTGCACATCCACAAAATGTCAATAAAAATACATTTCATTCATAATTTGCATCAATGTAAAATTTTGAATGAGCCATAACCGAGGAAAACTTTTTTCCAAATATGTTTTCACATTTATGCATTAAAAATTGCTCAGTGGTTGACTTTACGAATGTCTAATGAACTACAATACGTTTGAAATCGTTCACAAACAGTTTTATTATAATACAATCACTACCACCAATAAAATATCGTAGAATTTTTGTCTTCATTTTCTTTTGAATTAGACTGTTGTCGTTTCAACTGATACTGTGTACCTAATAGTCTTCTTTCAAATGCTCTTCGGGAGTCCCCGTGCTGCCTACAATAATTTAAATTAAAATAAATTAGATAAAGAAAATACAGAATCAATTAGTCTTTTTTTTACCACATTTCAGTAATAATTATTTAGATATTTTTTACAATATTTGAAATGTGTATTAGATGTATTAACATTTTAAAGTTATATCTTCATGTAAGAAATTGATATGTTCAAATATTAATTTAAAGATAGTAAGGAATCACACATTAAAACTTTCCTATGATTTTCAATAAAGCATTTAGTACTATTAAGATTAGTAAAATCATAAGCACTCATTCAAATGATTACTTGGGCATGCAAAAGATCCTTAGAGTATCAGTTTGGCTCTGGAACTGTCGGTAAAATTAAATCACTGCAAAACTCTGCAATCGACGAGAGCTTGAATTAAATAAATTCAAGCATCAAAAATTTAGTAGCAGTAGCCGCCACTAGATGGTGCCACCAATGAAATGGTTCTTCCATTTGGGGACTTACCGTGTCAGCAAAAGCTTGATTGCCGAAATGCAGCCAATTTGACAGAGCTACTAAAGTAAGTAACACTCAAACTAACATGAAATATATTTTAAATGCACATAAATATAAAAAAATACTTGAACCATTTCTTGTTCTGATTTACTTTATGCTGAATGTTTTATTTTTTATTTAAATTCTCATTGAGCCTTTACAGTTCCTTTGAATGTGACTTAGAATATTATTGCTTGTTATTTCATCAACTATTAATATTTTGTAAACTTTCAAATGTAAAACACATATTTGAGCATATCTATGCATGTCCCATGAAATATAATATGAAACAGAATGACTAAGACTGCTTTTTCAGATGAGGAAATTTTATTTCATACACATGCAATACAACAGTTCTTAAACAAAAATATTCTGCAATTTCAAACAATCAGCCAACATTCTACTTCCATCAAGTACATTAAACAATATACATATTATGTATGGACTCTATGATCAACACAGAGTATCATATTGACAGTTACATGGAATAGATCAAAGAAATGGGAGGAGAACTCCATTGCACGACTAGAGAGATCAACAGCAAGGAAAATAAAACGTTCAACAAGAAATATACTAATGCAATAATAACATAGCATAAGCTAGAGTTCTGTGTGAATAACAGCTTATCATATATATATATATAGTCTACAATATTTCAAATTTATAAAAAAAGAAAACATTTTTCACCTTTTAATATAGTTACACTTACTATATTGAAACATGATTTGCAAGTTCATTTCAAAATTCGGATGACTATTTGCAACTGGAAATTATATATATAAGTACGAAAGAACAAAACTTACATTTTGTAATCAAAAAGAATTGGATAAATTTTCCCTTTTTAATCATTTAAGCTAACATTTAAAGTTAGAGATTGCTTATTAAATCTAGTAAAATTGAATTCGATTTCGTATTAGAAGTACTTTGATTATGTTTTAATTGAAACTTTCTTAAAAAAAAAACCATTCTTTCAAAATTATGAAATAATGTTTGCAAATGCCATCATAAATGCAAGAAGATGCACAATATATAAATTGCATACCCAGATATCATTTAGGAAGAAATTTTACTATAACTACGAACAGACAAAAAAAGTGGTTGAGAGTGCATGACATTAGATTCCATTCCTCTACACTATGATTAATACAAACATTTTAAAATCGAAACAATGATTACTACAAAGGTTGCCAAAGCAAACCTAGAAATAACTAACAAAATTAAATCGTATTATTTGAATAAGCGTAAAAATATACCTTAATACATGAAAATAATTCTAGAATAATGAATTTATAATGATGAAGAACTACATATCATTGATAAAAAATATAGAGGCATCACAAGAAACAACCATGGCCAACTTTGTTCACAGTTAATGTTATTACTATTTAATATTTAATAATGTATTTGTACACCAACAATAGTGAGGTATACCAAATATTGGAAGTCAAACTCTTTACAAATAAGCTTGATTACCAATATCAGTTTCAACATCACATATTTAATTTTTTTTCGTTCTAACATCCTTTAAGTTCAAATAGTTATGGCTTGTTATAATTTATATATTTAATACATCTACCAGAAAAAGTTGGAACTGTTCCATATGTTCGCAAGATATACATTAAGTATTACAAATGATCATTCAGCACTTTGGAATTTTTTCTTTCACCCAGTTTAATCTCAAAATGAGAAAGATATACAGAAGTAAAATGAAAAATATGTACATTTGAATTATTGTTGAAAATTACTTAATGTGTGGTATCATAAATCCACATATAAATGCAAGGACAAAGAATGAAGATTTCAAAGCTTGATAAATAGTATTAGCTTCATATCTTTTGACTTATCATTAGAAGCATCAGCGATTCAATTCTACAATACATTTGAATATATAATTTATTCTTATTGAATATTTCACATGAATATGTAATCCTCTTCAGAGACAATTTGTGTTTTTAAATTCAACATGATAGTGAAATAATAATAAGAGAATAAAAACAAATTGCATATTGTTGCTCACTGGGAATACTATATTGTGTAGATTACTTCCTAACTAACAGCACATTGAGACTTACAAACATTTAGTGGTAGGTATATTATATCAATACACAAGAATATAAATTGAATACTGGAAAGAACAATGTGATAAACACTTTTAAATCTGCATGCATTAACAAAATATTAGATAAGATACACGTGTACAAGCAAAGAAATAACTTCAACATATAAATATAGTTCCGATCCATTCAAGAAATAGTTTGGTAAATTCCATAATAGATACACTTTTCAAGATGTTATTTAAAAAAAACTGAACATATTCAGTATTAAAATTCTAAAATAATTAAACAGAAATATTTTAAAAGTCAAAATAAAAACATAAAAGACCATTGAAAAGATTCAAATACTTGAATCTACTAATATAATTTTTTCTCTTTAATCTCAGACTAGTGTCTACAAAGTGTTTCACATGCTGTGTAAATTTTTTTCCCTTTAAATTCAACGGAAAAAAAGAAAGATACAATACCAAATGTAAAACATGCTATTTATTCTAAAACACATATCATATACATCTAAACCTCTTTTTACGTAAATATTTTTGCACAGAGTTATGCAAAATGGGATACCAGAGATTTTTTTTTGCAGTTTTTTTGTACAAATCAAGAAAAATTCTGAGAATTTTGTTTTTTCATTTAAATTACTAAAATTGTTTACATTTTAGGTTTAGAATCAATCTTCCCCTTTTCTGTAGAATAGGAAGCTCTTCTTGTGAATTTTTAAAAATACAAAAATTAGTTAAAAAGAGGTTAGTTGTATGAATATATATATTTGAAATTTATAGCAATTTTGAGCCTATATGTGCATTTCCATTTGTCAAAACTCTCACTCACAAAGTCAATAAGATTGAGAATTTAAGAGGATACAGTCATTTTATATACTTCACTATAAACTGATTGATATGCCCATCAAATGATATGCCACCATCTTAAATTGTACAATAGTTAGTATATATTAATATCTTAGAGCATGTGAAATGTCACCAATGCACTGAATAAAAAGAATTAAAATTAAAGCATAACTTAAATTGGGCAAATATATTTTCAAAGAATTTTTTAACAATTTAACCAGTTATGTAAAATCAGACAAATAAGCAGTTTTATTTACGTGTAAAAAAAATAAGATTTTTAAGAGCCACAAAAACTTTGGAATAAAATTAAAATTTTTAAAGATACCAGATAGCAAATGTGAAAATCTAAAAATTAAATAAAATATTTTACAATACTCATTTTACCCCCCAAAATCTTCTTAAATATATAATAATTGATGACATAGAAAAAACACATGTAATTTAAATGAATTCATAATCAATAACTATTCCAATATCAGTGGTTCATTGAAAATCTGTGGATATTAAAATTCAATAATACAATTATATATTGCAAAAATATTTCCCTTGGTCAATTGCACCATATATTCTCTTTTAAAGCTATAATAGGTTTAAAAAATTCTATTTTCTTTGAAATAAAAGGGAATAACTTGTTGTTCAAATAGATCTTTACTTCCCTTTCATGCCTCCTTTATTAGCATATTGTTTTCAAAATATTATATTCTTCACCTACCCTTTCACAACGTAAATGAATTTTATCTGAACCCAATGTTTTTAAATAGAATTACGAAGTATATTTTACAAAATGGCATGAATAAGATTTACATTTAACAGTGGAAAAATATATATATCTATAAAAAAATTCAATGGATTGCATAAATATTTTAAGAAATACATTGATGTGTTTAAATGCATAGATAAAATCTATAAGATCGAAAGACAAAAAAGTTCCTATAATCAACAGTATTCATTAAAAGTTTGCAAATTATAGAGCTAATATTACATAAATCAACTATATAAGAAAAAAAGGTGCAAAATTAAAAAACTGAAACGTAAATTGATATATTTTCTCAATATATCTGAAATACTTCAACATAATTTTTAAAGTTTCAACGTAAAATTTTTAATGAAATGAAAAAAAAATAATATTTTAATACACAATACATTATTAAGTAACCAAATAACCATAGCTTGCTCTGTAAAATAGCACATGCACCATTGAATGGATTAATGAACTTTACAATACATTTTCCATAATATTGTTGTGTGCTGAAAATTTACAAGATCAATAACACCAGTAGCGCATACAGGAATTTTTCAAGGGGGAGGGGGGTCTAGGGTCAAAAGTCCACTATTCTCCTATCATGCTCCAACACGCCACCCAACATATTCTTTTGATTTTGTCAATTTTCAAGAACAAAAAAAAGTAAAAAATTTATTGAATGAATAATTAGCATTAATTAATAAGATTAATTATTAATAACAAATACTTATTTAAATTTTAAGTACTATATACATAGGATTACAATCAATCGAGAGAAAAAATCAAGGGCTTTGGGGGGGGGGGGGCCGAGGATCTCCCCTTGTGTGCACCACTGAATAGCACACATATGCTAATTATTTCAAAAACTATTCAAATAAAAACGAGATTGATTGCAAGCAATATGCTAATAATTCAGATGCATGAAATATCCATTTTAAAAACATTTCTAAAATTTATTTTATTAATTTATTTAACTATCCTCTATACTTTTCTCCTTGAATGTACATATATTGAGATATATTTGGGCATGTAAATCAGTGATTCCCAAAGTGGTCTGTATGGACCCCCAGGGGTCTATGACGACTTGAAAGGGGTCTACGTCAGTGGGAAAATAATTTTGGGGTCCATGAGATGCAAATGGGGGTCTACGATAGTGACTCTCATTCAACCAGATCATGAATTAATTTTTAAAGAAAATTTAATCAAGTTGAAACCAGATTAACTTATTTAACAGACATATTTACTAAATTTATAAAGAGGTTAATTTGCCGTTCCTAGGCAACAGCATAATTTTTATTAAAACAAGGACTATCATTTAAGCATTTTTAGACAGAATTAAGCTAAAGGAGTGTAAAAATTATACGTCACAAAAATTTCCCCAGTTTCTGAATTGTCACAGACAATCTGCCATAGAAATGACATTTTAACCTATGTTCAAAATTTGGATGTCCTTTATTCAGATATTGAAACTAGATTGGAGAATGCTTTGTCTATGGTGATACCACAGTAGGCAATAAACTCATATGGTCACATCGCAAAAAAATGTCAGATTAACAGAGACCTTAAAGTAAAGTTTAGAAACTGATGTCGGAGATAGCCTGTTTAGCTTTAAAAAGATGTTACTATTATTCATCCCGAATTATGGAATATCTTGAGAAAGTTTTTAATTGTTTTTCCTAATGAAAGGTTTCAGTGTGGATGCGAAACTAAAAAAAAAAAGACTAGACACCAATAAGCAATGAGATTTAGGGTTAAATCTGGCAAAATTAATGCCAAATGTTGAAAATGTGTTATTAAAACACCAGATTCATACCTCCTTTTTGAAAGCATTTGTTTGTTGCTCGGTTATTTCATGTAACAAAATTTTTTAGCATTAATTAAATTTTAATTTAATTAATTAACATGTGCTTTTGGCGGTTTAAACAATATATTTCATTGCAGTTTAAAATTTAAACTTTTTAAAGTAAGTACCCCCTACCTGCTGTCAAAAAGACATTTAAGTTGATAAATTTGCAAAAAATACATATTAGGTATTTAGGGGTCTACCGAAAACTGAAAAACATCGCAAGGGGTCTATGAGACAAAAAAGTTTGGGAACCTTTGATGTAAATCATTCAAACAAAAATGTTTTCACAGATCTTCTATCCCAAAATTATCTCATCTTAGCATTTCAAAAGTTTACTAATGATTATTTTTCTGGAGCTGCCTATTTATAATTAAATAAAAAATCACAGAATTAACATATACAATAAAAAAACATTAAATTGTTTAATATTCCTTAAAGGACAAATATTATTACATTTACTCTGAAAGACATCTAGCACAAACAAAAAAAAACCTAATATGTGTTGACCTTGAGGTATTAACTGTTTGAAACTTAAAAACAAAGTTAAAGCTTATTTAAGAGGGAAAGAAAAAGGAGATAAAAAGTAAAACAAATATCAAAATCAAAACATAAGTGTTGTTTACTATTTAACAATTGGGTGAATAAATGCATTAATTTATTATTAGCACAAAGAAAATTTTCTTGTGAATTAAAATTTTCAAATTAAATTATGAATAAGAAAAATCTTTATTATAAATAAAAAACAGCTTTTCTTACCTTTACACAGAAGTAACATTTTGATATGGGATATTTAAAAATGGAAAGGACCAATTTCATGACATAAATATTAAAATAAAACAAGAGAAATAACCAATATTTGATCAGAATACAACAAACCATTGTACATAACCCAGTATTTGAAATTGTATAAAAACAACAGAATACATATAAATAACAATTTGTATAAATAGGTTAGAGAATTCGTAGTGTGCTACAACAAAATATCAATTCATGATAAAATGCTTCATCTTCTATAAATTTTAGATAAAACACCAGGAAACAATGCATTAAATAAGCTTTTTTGAAACTAAAAACAAAAAAAAACAACAACATATTTTTATAGATAATTTACTTCTAGTCAAAATAAAATTCTTGAAACATGAAAAAAAAAAATTATCAAGCAACAGTTTAGCCTGATATAGTTTGTTTTCCAAAAATAGAAAACTTCACACATACACACAAAATCTTTCAAAAAATAAAACCACAAAACTAATAAATTAAATAAAAACCAAATATGATCAGAAGCCAGCTGATCCCTTTAGATGTAAATGTTTCATTTAAAGAGAAAATGTATACATATTTTTCTTCAATATAACAGACAGTTTAAAACAATCTGAAAACACAAAAATATTCTAAAATATAAGAGATAAATTAATTTTTCTTGATTAAAATAAAACAACATTTTAATCAAATTGTTAAACATGTGTTAACCATATGCTTAAATGCACAAATGAAACAAAATATACTCCACTTCAAATTAACAATACAGAAAAATATGCAAATTATTCCAATCTACAAGGCTAATTTTGGAAATTAAATATATTCTTAACAGGATTTATTTATCATATTATCATTATTGAAACAAGCAATATGGCTGCCCATGAAACAAGTTCATTACACAATAAATAAATAAGATATAAAAATAAAAGTTCTGAATTGGGCAAGTCATATCACACAAATAAATTTTAAAATTTTAATCAGATCTGTTAAAATTGCTTAATATTTCAGAAACCCTTTTAACTATATTTTAATGCACATTTAAAATATTTTATAATGAAGTAAGAGTTGTTTTCTAATATTATGTTACATTACAATAATAAACATTTTTCAATTTCTAAATTTTTTTTTAAAACTGATAGATGATAATGTAAATAATTCATATACTTTAAGATAAAAGAAATTATTTGTATCATGATACTTCTAATAAATGCAGAACATATACAAGAACCAACAGGTGACGTTATAGAATAATTCTAAATAACATTTCCCCAATATTCCCCCACTTTAAATTTTGATTTAGAATAAAATAAAGGCACAAGATTAAAATATATTATGTATTAAAATAATAAATGCATAATTTTTCTAGGCTTTTTGAAATGTGACTCAAATAAGTTACACACGTTCAAAATAAAGCTACCAATAGAATTTCAAAGAGCGCTAAAACTATACAAGCCTAAACTTATCCAATATAATCTCATACAATTTGTAGACCCATCAATAACAAATAAATATATGATTTAATCAACCAACGTAACATTAGTCAAAATATACACATTTTATCGAATGCTTCTGCATGCCTCTCAGAGCCAAATCCATCTGGTCAGTACAGGACCAAAATGTTCCACAGAAACCTGCCTACATGTAGATAGGAAGCTAAAAAAAATCAATGCTAAAAATTACTGGTTTGTTGAGGCACCGTGGCCTGTCATGTAGGTTACAGTCTGTGCACTTTTAAGTCCCGTCATCTCTGTTACATTTTCTCCAGGTGGTGGCATGGCCATGGGTTCCGAGCTCTGGGGTTGAGTGCGGATGGGGGAGGAAGGAGCACTTCCACCGCTTTCATATTCATCCTAAAGACAAAAGTAAAAAATTTTATTTTCATAATATCTAAATAACAGAATTTTTTTAAAAAAAATAGTGAAATTAAGCTTTATTAAATCTATTATAATTTAATTTTTGATGCCATAACTGATAAATGGTTATTAGCAATAGGCTTTGTAAGTTTGAGCCATAGTCAACTGATGAGAGTGAGAGAGGTTAATATCTTAACTCATGCATTCAACTTTTTTCTCCTAAAATTTCATTATCCATTATCCATGAAAACTAGTGAGTATAGCAAAAAATTTGTCACACCTCATGTAATTCACATTACTAAAATTTGAAAATAAATAAATGTACCTGTGTGAAGCTACCTTCTTATAAACCACTAAACACAGAAACATACCGAAAGTACCAAATATAGAAAAGATCCAAGGAATCCTTTTGACTATATAAATTCTGAAATAACAAACAATCAACATCCTACATTATCCATGTTTGGACTAAGATTAAAAAAATTCATTTTAAAATCGCAGATTAACTTCTTTAATATGTTTTCAATCTTGTAATCTTTTTTGAGGTTTTATTTTTATGACTTTTTTGTACATTTTTTTGGTTAAAAGTTCCCCTAGTTTGCAAAACTGAAAGCTCTAACTTTTAGCTTTCACACTAACAATATTTAAATAGCAAAGCCTTCACAATACATTTATTTAGTTCAGCAACTGTCACATGAACCACTCCACCAGAGAAGGATGCAAACCCAAGCTAGTGAAAAACAGAAACCAGTGGTTATCAGTTATGCTATAACATGTTCAAGACAGAAGAGCGAAGGAACAGCCAGCTTTCAGCCATGACAATGTATTTAGGACAGCTTTTGACATCTGAATTAATTACATCCTCAAAAATAAAGAGAATAATATTATCAATCTATTCTTACTTTAAGATTTCACCTTCAAACAGTTTAAAACTTCATACAGCTATCTACACCCTTAGAGCACTGAAATTTGTATCCGTTTAGGAGAACGTTGGCCTGTCGCATTACTTCACTTTTCTTTGTAAGGGAATTATGAATTATTAAGGAAAGCCTACGGAACCTTGGGCTAAGCAGCAAGTGACTGACTTAAGAATTGTACAGTAAACAATCACCAAAATAAACTATGATTAAACAGTAAAAGCCATCACATTTTGTCAAAAATTTATTTCATACAATTTATAAATAGCTCTCCAAAATTTCCCACATCAAAAAAGAATTTTGAGGACAATATGTATATATATATTCACTCTTAATAGCTGATGCAATGCTCTTTACATGGATGGAAGGTTTGAATGAGCATCAGAATAAATCGAGGATTATTGATAAGGGCTCATAATTTCAAACCATGGTCTAATGGCAAACATGACATCTAAATTGACATACCACTTTCTAAAAAAATGTCAAACAGAAGATTTTGAACACTGATAACACATTATGTAAAGTAGCTTAAAAACACAAAGATCTGTCAAAATGTAATATTCATGGATTTCACAAGTTCATTATTCTACCAACTAGACCAGGAGTGGGCAATAGTTCTGTGGCTTGAGGGTTCCATTATGGAAGCAAAGGATACTTGAAAAGGAGGGGGCATGTTTTTTAAAGTGATTGCATTCATTAGTTAACTTTGTATCTCAAAAAAAGTTATAAATTGTACCATAAAAATTAGTAAGTGTAAAATAAAATAATGTCAGTTTTATTCAATTTATTTATCATGCTAATTTAAGTATCAGAAAAATTAATTGAATAAAAAAGCTTGTTATGGCATCAAAAACAAATTCAACCTTTAGATTTTGCAAAATGTCTAAAAACTGCAATAATAAGTTTTTTAAAAAATTTGATCACTTTCTACAAAAACGCAGCTTATAATGCAGCTACAAAATTACTTATACACATTAAAACTGAGAAAAACTATCCTTCCTATATAATAATAATTAATCACAATAATATATATTTACACTAAATTTTATACTGTTATTTAAATATATGTATATTTTGCATTAGAATGCTAAAAAATTTTTTTCCTTTTATAACCAAGTTGAAAAAAAAACAGCAAAATTTTTTTCTTAAACTTTATTAAAGACAAAACTATTTACATAAAAAAAAAAAAAATTTAAGTTTGTCAGTATGTTTCTTATGCCTTCCTAAACCTTTCATCTGATTGCAATGAAATTTTAGGGAATGGTTAGACACATGCTTGCAAAGGTTTCTGAGTAAGTAAAACTACATCCTAATAGATGATGATGTGTGCATCATTTAGTGGCAGTTAGTTTAGGCAGCAGAGACAACAGCTTGTTTGGTCTAGACATTGGTAAAATCAATCCAGTACATTTGCAAATATATCAACAAAGAAGCCATATGGCAGTTTTTGATGTGGGAAATACAACTAGATCTATCAATGAAATCAATCAATATCAACTGGGATGTTACATCAATAGTAATGAAGCAGTATGGCACACATTTTATTATTTCCAATCCATGAACGACATCTCACAGTTGTTCATTTGGCAGTGCGCATTGAAAATGGCCAGCGCTTGTACTTAAAGGCAAAAAATTTGCATACAAGAGCATTGTCACCACCATCAATAATGTTAACTGCATTTTTATTATTGTGTAATGAAGATAAGCTTGAAAAGATGCTACTTTACTTATATTACACATGGAATGCATCAGCAAATAAGTTTCAATGCCGCAAATAAGGTAAAGCAGTTGAAGGACATCCCAATTTATATTCAACCGACCAACGTGTTAGGCCGTCTGTACACTGTTCTTCCAAATAATGCAATTACAGTTATTCAACATCCTTTGAACAACTGAGAACGGTGAATGGTCAAGTTTGTACCCCATATCGTGAAGCTTGCCAAAAATTAAATCTTCTTGAAAACAATGCAGATTGGTACATTTCACTCGATGTATCAACTACTGCTCGACCACAGCAAATATGCACTTTAATTGTGATTATATTGACAACAAGCTACCCATCAAATCCAAAAGATCTTTGGGAAAATACAAAGACTACATGAGTGGAGATATTTTGCATCATTTAGGTACAACAAATCAAAATCCAGACATTCGATTTTCACCAAACCTGTATAATGAGGCATTGGTAGCGATAGAGGACATGTGTTTGGCAATCACAAAAGCACTGGTACAACTAAGAATACCAAAATAGATTGTGAAACAGCCTTTTCAATCGTGAATTGCAATGAGAAACACTTTGACGTCAACAAATTACATAGATTTGTTCAAATGAATCTCTCAAATTTAAATTCCAGAATAACACAGTGTATGACAGAATTATGCATGCAATCACAAGCAAAAGTGGTGGATTGTATTTCCTGGATACGCCTGGAGACACAGGAAAGACTTTCCTCATTTCACTTATTTTGGCAACCTTACAATTACGAAATGATACTGCACTGGCAAACACATCATCTGAAATTGCAGTAACTTTTCTGAATGGTGGTCAAGCAGAGCATTCAGCACTGAAATTGCCGTTGAATATCTAAATCACTGAAAGACCAACATGCAATATCACCAAAAATTTCAGAATGGGTAAAATACTCCAAGCATGTAAATTTATTATATGGGACAAATGACCCATAAAAAAGCATTATAAGCACTTGATGGTACACTACAAGATTTGAGAGAAAATCAACTGCTTTTCGGTGGCACAATCATTTTATTGTCTCATGATTTTCAACAAACTTTATCAGTTATATCACATTCAACACCCGCTGATGAGCTCAATGCATGTCTCGAATTATCAGTGTTATGGCAACATATACACAAACTGAACTAGAAGACCAATACGTGTGTACGACTACAAAATGAAGCCCCTGCTGATCGTTTTGCAAAACAATTGCTGGGTATTGCAAAATGGCTATTGATGAATCAACACAATGCATCCCGTTGTCTACTAATTTCTGTAAAATTACAGCATCCACTGAGGAATTAATTGACAAAGCTTTCCCAAATACAGCACATAATTATAGAAATCATCAGTGTTTCAGTGCAAAGGCTATATTAGCAGCCAAAAAAACAACAATGTCGATACAATCAATTTTAGCATTCAAAACGGAATCCCAGGTGACACGACAACATATAAGTCCATCGATACTGTAATGAATGAAGAGGAAGTTGTCAATTATCTAACTGAATTCTTAAATTCCCTAACATTGAAAACTGGCATGCCCATCATTCTTCTACGAAACATCAATCCACCACAACTCTGCAATGGTACCAGACTTACAGTGAAAAAGTGGATGAACAATACAATCGAAGCTACAATTTAAAGGCAAAGATGTATTGTTGCCACACATTCCAATGATTCCAACAGATATGTTATTCAAATTTCAATGAATAGCATAATTGAATTGTTTGCCTTTTCTCAATAAAATGACCAAAAATACATAATGATCTAAAATAAATTAAATATTGTTGTACATTATAATAAACAAAATGCTTTGGAAATAATTTTTTTTTATTTTACTTTTTAATCCTATTCAAGTTGAATATTTATAGGTAAAACAGGCCAACATCTCTCTGTTGAGGTCAACTATTCTTATGTTATTAAATACTAAAATAAATTTAGTTCAAGTTAACATGACATTTATTGACTGTTAGGTGGTATGAAGTTTGCTGAGTCAGCTAGTACCTAAATAAAAGAAATCCAACTTTTTTAGACCTCTTTAGACAGCAATTACATTTTTTCATCTTCAATAACTAAATACCTATTTTATCTATAAAACAAACTGGTAATATAATTAAGTCATTAAAATCAACAGTATAACTTTTAAAAATTTTTGAAGCAATTATTTTACAAGAAATCTGCAAGAAATTAAACTTGTATGGTAGAAAAATAAATTCATTAATAAAATGAAATTGATCAAATTTCACAATATGTACTTATGCATGATATTTCACATTTCTTACTTTTAGGTTACAGTAATCCCCAGAGTCCTCAGGAGCTCTGGGTTTGCATTTGCCACAGCAGAAATTACAGCAGCAACAGAAACAACAGCACAAATAACAACCAGTAATTATACCACAGAAAACAAACAGCGCCTAAAAATAAAATTGAAAAAACATTTTATCAAATAGTAAAATATTTTTGTTTAAAAAAATTGATCTTGAAATATTAAAAAATCTCACAATAATTTAAGCAAAAGGAATTAAAGGAATTGAAAACAATCAATAAAGATGAGCTTCAAAAAATAAACCCAACTTTAAAAAACAACATACCTTTATCAAAGTAGGTTAAATTGCTGTGAAATGCATCCTAATTTTAAAATAAATACTTAAAATACAGAAAAAAAATCTCATTGAATACTTTACTGTACTTCATTAAACAAGACCACAGATATCTATCTATTCTTAAAAATCAATTTCTTTTCCTATAATATTATCATTGATTATTTATAAAATATTTTTTACTCTAAATACAACTTAATTTGATTTCTTAGTAAGCTAATCATTTAATGTATGTATAATTTAACACACATATACACAGCCAGTTCATAATATTGAATCAAACTTAATTTTTTTATACAGTAGACACCTAAAATGCACTTCAATTCAGATACATTTATTATAAATTTGAAAAATTAATTACAATTATTAAAGGTATATTTCATTGTATAATCTTGGCAATATAAATCTAAACAATTTTTAATTCCTGATGGGGGAAAAAAATGGAAACTTCTATAACACCTTGTTTTTATTCATCTCATTTATGTCAAATGTAAAAATTTTTAAATGGAAACTTTTTATTACTGCAATATTTATTAACTTGCATTGAAATAAGATACTCCATCAAAATCTCTTTTTTTTTTAACTGTACAAGAAAAAGGAAGGAAAACACTAGAGCTTTAGACAAGGAAACACAAGTTTTAACGAATCCATTGAAGAGGACTATTTTTTGACAAAAAGAGTACTGGAGATATCAAAGAATTCTTTTAGTTTATAATTGTTAAATATTTTGGGGGGAAAAACTGCATAGGAAAAAAAATCATGCAAAGATTGTTTTTCATACATCTCCATGTAACTACAAGCTACACCGGCCCTGTTTCAATTTTTTTTAAAAACTTCAAAGATTAAATAAAATTTTAAATTATTTTTGCTTTTAGAGTTTTTGGGAAAATCTTATTTTATACCTTAATTCACAATTAATTAAAATAAATTATTTTATTTTAATGTATTTTCTTAATTAAAATTAAAGCAAAACATCACAATTATTCAGTTTTTAAAAAAAATGTGTATCTATAAACATGATAATAATACTTAAAAGCTACAATGTAGAAAGTTGTAGGTAAAGTAAGAAAACAACTAAAAATTCTAAAATCAACTATTTTTACAATTACTACAACATGTAAACTCAAATTTCCTGTTAGTTTTACCAATGATATTTTTCCAATATTTTTTTTACAAACCATGCTGAAAATTAAACAAACAAGGTTATGTCCTTTTATTTGATTGAATCTTGGGTATCCCTTTTGTCAACAAAAAGTAAAAAAAAAAAAGATTACACAGTCAAATACTAGAAATCCGTTTGATTAATAAGATACCAGAAATTATATGCTGAAATTCTATTTGCTACTAGACTTTCATATTTAATGTATAAAATCTTTGGCACAGCAGTGAAATCAGAATATAAAAATGATGATAATTCAGTAAATAAAATTCAAAATAAAAAACCTCCCAGAAATTTTCATCATTCAATTTTCCAAAATAGACTTAAAATAAATATGCTAACAAAAGCCTATTTTATCAAAATGAGAGATCAGATCCTTGAAAGTGAATTTTTACTAAGAGGTAAAAATGTTTCAATTGAAATAATCAATTTAATATAATAGCAACAAGACCATTTTTTAAAAAAAATTATATTTTAAATGCTATTCATTTACTTTGATAAACTATAATAAAGGAAACAAAAATCTGACAAATTTAAAAACACTATGACAATTTCTAATCGACACTCAACATAAAAATACAAATAAGAAACAGAGAAAAACTTAAGAAATTTAAGAATGGAAAAATATTTTCCAAATCTCAGCAATTAATTAAACAGAAGAAAAAAACTTAAACAGAAAAAGTGAAAGAAAAATAATAATCAGAAATTAACATGATAATCATAAATGAAATGCATTATAAATTTCATCTTAACATAAATTTTAAACATTGACATAATATTTTCTGGTTCATTAAAGAAACATACCTTACACCAACCACTCGTCAATACAAAATAAGTATTAACATTCTCCTCTCCAAATTGTTCAGCAATGTATAGGCCAGAGAACCATAGTTGTCATAAATGTTTCTTTTAGTTAAATCACTCAGTATACTATGAGCTCGATTGATATCCTTAAACTGAAATAATATAAAAAATATATACGTTAGAATCATTTTACACAAAAATTTACTCAAAAACTGTTAAAGCATTCAATTAAGCTTCACAACTTATCAAGAAACATTAGATAGTAAATTTATAACTACATCATAGTGGTTAAACATAGTATTATACTGCAAGTATATGTAAATAAATTTTAAGGAATAATTTGTGTAATTTTTAATCTTTTGAAATTTTGCTAAATGACACATTTGCATGTAAAATACTTCAACACCAAGCCCCACCATACAATTTTAATTATTTTCATAAGCTTAGGGCATTATAAGCAATGAGGTACAGAACAATTAAATCCTACCTGTAAAGGGTGCTTTGTAAGTATAAAATATAAAGATGTAACAGTGTTTTTTCACACTCCAGAGAAATGAAAGAGGGAATTAAGACAGATATAGCTTATTACAAGTTTCCTATGGGATATGTGATCCTGAGTTTTTTAATTAATGTAAAACTATAATAAAGTCTTGTTTTTTGGTAAAGATAATTGTGGAATGACATTACTTAAGAAACTATCTAGTCAAAATTTAAAAAAAAAAATAATTAATCTAACATTTTTGAGAATTGAAGATTCAACAGAATATGTTCAAATATATATATATAAATGCATTACTTGTACATGATCTGTGTATCCATTATGTTGCATGCCTATATATAGTTTATAAGTTATTGATATTTTATTGTATTGAAAACATATTCTTAAGGTCTTTGCTCTTGATACTTTTTTTTTAAAAAAAGGACTTGAAATTCTAAAAATAGAAGTGTAATTATTTTTAACACCCCCTTGGAATTGAATTTCACAAAACATTTTCAATGGATCATTACTCAAAAAAAGTTTTCTAAATTTTAATTCTAGCAAGGGGAGGGTACGAATAAGGAAGTCCATTTTGGGACAAGACACTGTATAATAGTATAACTCCATTAGGGTGTTCAACCCTCATTATATTAGCGCCAAAAGGCCAGTCAGTTCGGGGAAATAGCTTTCAAAATTCATGCTTAGCTTTTATACAATTAAGTTTTAAATATCTTCAGCGACACGGTGGCACAGTCGGAAGAACATCTGCTTTCTATGCGAATGAGTAAGGTTCGAATCGCTCGATAAACCTTTTTTTCCAATTCATTTAATAATTTTTTAAACTTAAATAAATTTATTTATTAAATCATATTGTAAGAAATTATTTAGTATTTTCTGAAGTAAAATAATTACTGTACTTATATAAATATTTATATTGTATTTCATAAATATATTTTTATATTAATAAATAATATTTATAATAAAATATATAATAAATAACAAATGATATTTTGTATAAAAATTAGTCACAAATAGTTTTATAATGTGAAATAGAATATATTATAAATAAAATATTAAATAATTAAATGAATTGGAAAAAAAAAAGGCTTTTATCGAGCAGTTCAAATCTTACCCGTTCGCATAGAAAGCAGTTCTTCCGACTATACCACCACATCGCTGAAGATATTTAAAACTTAATTGTATAAAAGCTAAGCATGAATTTTGAAGGCTATTTTCTCCGAATTGACTGACCATTCAGCACTAATACATTGAGGGTTCAACACCCTAATGGAGTACTACTATTATACCAAGTCTCATCCCAAAATGAATTTTCTTAGTTGTGCCCTTCCCTGTTAAGTCTAATAGTTCAAAAATGGGATTTTTTTAATGCTATAACAAGTTATAAAGCTTACTGAAAAAACATACTGCTGTGAGCAAAAAGTATCTGGAATGCTTTTTTTAATAAAATATTTTTACACACAACTAATATAAACTTGCAACACCCTGAGATTGATTTTATTTTGGCAGAAAATAAATTTGTATTTAATGAGACAAGAATTTTTTTTCTTGATTTTCTATCATGTTGAGTGTAATGGAGCAAAAAATATTAAATTTTGCTTCCACATTCAAATTCCAACTCTAAAAACATTTGAAAAATTAAAAAGCTTTTAAAGATGACTCAAAAAAGAACAAACCTCCCTTCCTTCAGAAACAAAAAAAGAAAAGAAAGTATTTGAGTTTTGCCAAGCAAACAACGGCCTGGAATGGTATAGGGTGTTTTTTTCAAACACCCTATACACACCCCAAACACCCTATACCCTAAACACACACACAAAGATTCAATCTGGATGATCCAGATAATATATTCATTGCCCCCCTACTGGCAACATATAAGAATAGTTCCAGATATCCAAATGAGTCATCAAAAGGGCAGAAATTCAGTCATAGTAAGAATGGATTTTCAGTATAAAGAGAGAGAAATTGTCTTTATACATATAAAAATGAATTCAACAATGTTGTTGTTGCTAATGCCACATGTCTGACATAGTCAGATCGAGGCCCACAAAATTCATCATGGCATCGGGCTATATTGTACGCCTGTCGTTAGCCGTAGCTTTGAGCACCATGCAGGTGACAGTACGTTTTGGCTCGGTTCCACCCCAATTTTGAGGGAGAACACCCTGGGAGTGGGCAGGGGTTTCCCACCTCTCTTCCCCCTTCCACCAACCACATGAAAGGACTTGCAGCTCGACAGCTATTTAGAGTACCCCCATGCCGCGAAGGCACTATACATTTAAAAACATCCATGTCTTCTCTGGGATTCGAACCCAGACCCTACGGCACAGCAGTCAGCGTCACTAATCACTATACCGGATGGGCGACGAATTCAACAATATATGTTAGTGTCATTGAATATCAACTTGGGAAATATGGCGAACATTTATAACGAAAAAAACTGCACTTTTTAGCAGAAATAATGCTGTGATCCATGCATTGAAGCACACAAAATTGTGATTCTCAACAGAATCTGCCCTAAGGCAATGGTCTTTGCTCTCATTAAACATGAAACCCAAAGAAAAACCAATGGAGGAATCATGACTTGAACAGTTTGTCATAATGGAGACAATTC
>BMAO01034939.1:0-133652 GCA_019973975.1 Trichonephila clavata
TGAATGTGGAGAGGGAAAGGAATGGATGGCTGGATGGATGTTAATGATGGATGGAGTAGAAAATGGAAAATGGAAAATGGAAAATGGAAAATAAGATAAAATCAAAAGTATTTCGCGAAGAGGGTGCTGACCAGCCATCGAAAATCTACGTCCGTTGTAGCCTGTTTAGTGATTTAATAACGCCTGGGTGCCAACAGATGGAAATGACAAGCAAGCTTCCAGAGGTCTTCTATTGCACTTCAGGCAGGTGCATGAAGAAACAGGAGGATCTAATGCTTACTATATTCAGATGAATGGGAGACACAGTGGATTGTGTTCAAGTTATGCTCAAAGAGTTTCACTTCTCGGGCCTTCACCCTATAGAATACGAATAAGTGCAGATCTATATGTTGTCTTGCGTTTCTGTATTCCCTTCGGCCTCGATCACTCCTGGTGCCCCGTAACTAAGTTATATTTTTGGTGTCTTCCTGGGTCAGCACAGAGAATCAGTTCAAATTTTATCTTGTTTTTCCACAGCAAGAATGAAGAATACAAGGTCTTTATGAATTAAAATGTGGCTATCTTTGATCTGATTCCATTGTCAGACATGTGCAGGGGACTCTGGACCTTCTTGAAGATCTTCCCAGCCCCATTTGTTTCAATTTCAGATCTATGGATTCAGTGTTCATGGATTCTTTGCGTATGTGACCATTAATCATTGGATGTTCTGTTAAAGCACTGTGTTCCCTTACCTTAAGGCGGTTTCAGTGGTAAAGTTTTTCTTGTAGAACAGACTAAGGACTCATTCAAGTAATGTGAGTCAAATGTTTGAAGTGGGTTGCATCAGGTTAAGGCTTGCTAATCTTTTATCAGCAGCTCCCTTGAAATAACCTAAAACAAAGTGTGGCCAGTGGAGTTGCACTCTTTTAAAAACTACTAACAAACACAGCCAATTTCTTTGTTTTAGCTTACACATGTGTGCATTAGATTCTTTTAGGCTGCCAGGTGCACTGAACCTGAGAGGTTTTGGCTCTACCATGCAGCTTATGTGCCCCTTTCTGAAATCAAGTTCCTCAAGTTCTGTCTTATCTATTATCAATTCTGGACTAAATAGAAATTCAAAATCTGGATACAACACCTTATTCTATATTTTCTTTTAAATATTTTCTAAATTCTTCTCTACCCATTCTTTCTATTAATGGCAGATATCATGAAACACAAATGAAGGTTTAATTCATTTAGTTTATGCCATAGTGCTTTTCTCTTGATCACAGAGGCCCGTGCCACCTCTTTACAGGGGCCATGCCTCTTACAGAAGTGCTATCAGATGACTCAGGTTTGGATGGGGTTTTAGATAATTTCGTCTTTGTATCAAGCTTAATAGGGCATAGTTATTTTGCATACACAACCCACTATTTTCATTTCATTTTATCTCACTTTGGAACACAGTGAATGTGTTTCTTGCATTTTGCAGTTATTCCTAGCTCAAATCCTCTTATTAGAAAATTTTGCAAGTTTATTGGAAGAAGACATAATTTTCCACACGATTATATTAAACCACCTGACATCGTTGAAGGTATACGCCTCCAACTTCAATTCCTTCATTGTAAAATTGTTGTAAAATCCTGCAGCCTCAATAATATTTTCAGGTTTTGTGGGATCATTGTTATCTGCAGCGAGATTTATACGCAAGATTTTTCTTCTACTTCAGAAATCGATCTTCAAGTTTTGTTTTACACCACACATCTTCGAGAGTTCAGCTAATTTATATGTCTTAATTATCGATGCTTCCATTACATTCAGATTCGTTAACACCATTGTGTTTCAAATTCCTTTGTGGATATAAATAAATTAAGTAAACTTTTAAAAACAAACTTTTTATTAAACATAAAAGAATAAAATCTTTCCTTTCGACAACTTTTTATCAACTTATAAATCATTACACAATTTATATGATGTTCTATAAAGCTTGTCGCGAGGATTTACCTGTGTGGATAAACAAGTGATAACGATAACTTGTTACAGTGGTTTTAATTTTAAATTCAGAATAAGTGAAATGCAGATGCTTAAATCTGCTGACGACTTGCTGTCTCTTATAGATTAATATCATAAGTTAGTAAGTTTCATTCTCTTTGTTTAAATAAAACTTAATTTTCAAAAGTTACCTGATCAGCCCACACTGCCCTGAATATCACTGGACCCGGAAATATTCATTCAACTCGATCCAACGTTGGTTCACTTCATTCCTGGTTGGCTGAATCAGTTCTCACAAAAGGGTATTAGACAGAAAACTGAGAAGTCTTTACTGATCCGTGAAATTTTATTGTATTTTCAATCTGCATTTGGATCTTGGGTAATATTGTTTCACTTAAGAAAAGGTTTCGTGAGTTATCTTCATAAATGAAGTTGTCCAATGTTTAATTAAATTTTATTTCTTTTGAAATCTTAAAGGGTATATTAATTTTGTAAATGTTCAGAGGTAGGATATATTTTCTCTAGCATCTTCGAAGGAAAGGTAGTTATTTATTAAAAACACAAAGGCATTTAAAGATTTGCTTAATTAATCAATAAAATGCTTAAAATTCAAAACATGTTGTAATCAAAGCAAGTTTTATCAATCAGATGATAATTTTTGTTGGACCAGATATCTTCACTAAATGGAAATCTATTTTTCCCCAATTGCTCAGGTCATCTTTGAAACTTGATTTTGAAAAATAGTCTAGCCATCTCTTATTATTTTATACAGTCAGACCTCCATGTACAGCAGACCTCTATTTTGAGATTTCTCTATTTCAGAACTTTTCCTGGAATAAGCGTATTACTCTTTTCTTCGTAAAATGGCTCCAAATTTAATTTTCTTCAGAAGATTCGATTTTCTCTTATTTTAAGGACTTATTTCAAGTCATTTTGCAATTATTCTGTCTTTGTGGCACATTTTGCATGGATTATCAATAACACAACCTGGTTTTACAATGTGCCTAACTCATCTAAAATGAAGTGCCATAATTTTGAAACAAAAACTCAAATAAAATTATAGATTCTCATGGTCAGGGCTGGGTTATATAAACCGTCTGTGTTAGATTACTAGTGATAAAATGGATTATATGCAGAAATTACTTTAGGCTTGTTGTTGTTATCGTGTGGCTGTGAAACCTAGGATATACTCAGATGAAAGATAAACAGGAACCTGATGACCACAAACTTACAAACAGGTATTTTATTCACAAACAGTGATCACTCATAAACGGAAGGAGGTGCGCTGCTTCTAGATGAGACAGGAATCCTTTTCAGGCAGAGTCTGGAAAGCCTGCCCTGAAAATACATCACCTGCCTTATTCAGTTCCAGGCCCACTTGCGGAAGGCTTAAAATTGAAAATTCATTTAAAAATTAATTCATTTTAAATATAAAGTGTGCATCAGTTGAAATACATTGCATTTCTGATATTTTCTCTTATTGTTTCCTAGTGGATTCCTTTTTGCAGTGTAGATATATAAAAATGATCTTTTTCGATTCTGTAATTATTTTGTCTTTGAGTTCATAGGTCAGATTAGGTGATAAATTTTAAAAATTTCTGTCTTTTCCATCTCAGTTTAACTTGGCGTTAGAAGGTATTTTAATGTATAATCTACTTGAAAAACAGCTTTACTTTTTGTTTTAGTTCAAATCCAGGGTAAATAGATAAAAATTGAAAAATTGCATACATTGTAAATTCTGATTATTTTACGTTGTAGAAATTTAGTGTACTGGACAAAGGATTAATTAATGTAGTTAATGGCGCAACGTTAGGAATTCAGTTTGGCGAAATAGGTTTTCAGGCGCCAAGCTTTTTGTCATTGTAATAATAGCATAGTACAATATGAAGTACCGAGATATATCAGTTGGCTAGAAACTGGTTTAACGTTTTAATTATTTTTGAGTGGTGCAAATGTCAGATCTCGATGGATTGAGAGCAGCCATTTGTCATCTGGAAAGCCTAGAGCGTGTGTACAAGATTTCAAGCTCAATGTGGGTGAGAGACCATCAGCTAATTTTAGTTTAGTTCGTTGCACCCAATTGATGCATGCAGCAGGGTGTAGGATGCGATAAAACTTCAATAATAAATTAAGTCGCTAAAAACTTTTGGAGAACAAAACATTTTAGAGCGGCTTAAAGATCGTCAGCTTTTCCTTTAAGGCACTTTTCCTCTCGGCTTATAGCGACCATTACTGATTTATATGATGTAGAAACACGTCGCAATATTTAGAGTACTCATGTGTTGCTGGTTTGATTTTGAAACCAGATCAATCAATCAGGTCAAGGGATTCTATTTGTTTTACTGCTTGTTGCAGCCACAGTGAGAATCTCGACCGGCTTTATATCATATGGTGTGCTTGTATTTGTTACTGAATGATAATAAGTTACAAGAAAAAGTTCAGCCTATCTTACAACGTTTATAATAAACTGTTCTTCAAGGACACACCATTCATTCACTGGATTATCGCTGGACGGTTTTCTCAGCCTGTTTAATGGAATTCAGGCAGCTTCGGACCATGAAATCCTGGTTTAGCTGAATTAATTCGTCTATAAGGCAATTAGACTAAAGCAGAGATTTTTAAAGTCACGTAATTTTTAAGCAATTTTCAATCTTCATGCTGGGTTGGCTTCTTTATTCTAATTTTCTACACTAAACAAAAAGGTTTGGTGGGATTATCTTCATAGTGACGAGTTATTAAATGTGAATTAAGATTTTGATATTTTTGAAGAGCTTAAAGATATATTATTTATGAAATATTTTGAAGATAAGGGATGTATTTCTCTAACATATTAGAAATTTGAAGATTGTTTTATTAAAACTTCAAAGGCGTTAAATATTTGTGATTAATCAATAAAATGCTTAAGACCCTAAAGCAGGGCTGTAATAAGTTGTAAGCAGTCTCAAATGTGATGGGTGCCTTTCGGACATTGGACTCTCTTCCCACTACATCAGAATCATTTTTAATTTATAGATCATCTTTGGAAACTTGATTTTGGAAAGATCAATGGTCAATTCAAATCCTCAAATTAACAAGGTTCTATTTGTGATTAGAGATTTATGGGACACTGTATCGTGTGTGTGTTTAGATTACTGTTGATAAAATGAGGTATATTTCACTTATGAGATTGCTCAGCCAAACTAGGTCAGGAGATTTTCAAGTGCTTGTTTGTTGTAATTATTTTTGATCAGTAATATTTGCGTTTCTAGATAATATTTTCCATATTGTTTTCTAGTTCCTTTGATGGGTAAGATACATTAAAATAGTCTTTCGATTCTGTAATTATTTTTGTCTAGAGGTTTCATAGATTAAGATGAATGGAGTGTACAAAAAGATTTCTTCAATACTCCATCTCAGTTTAACTTGGCGTTGAGTGTGTGCCAATCTACTTGAAAATGGCTCTACTTTTTGTTTTGAATTTAAATCAAGGAGAATGAGTAGAAATTTAGCAAAAATTGCTCATTGTAGAAATTAGATTATTTTTGCACGTTGTAGAAACATCAATTATTTTAGACAAAGTTAATTAAATACCTAATCAATAGCTAGCTTATATAATTTCAGTTTGGCTGAAAACCATTTTTCTGACGCCAGCTTTTGTCATTGTTGTAACAATAAATTATTAACAATACAGATATCAAGTTAGCGCTAAAAATAGTTTAACGTTTTAATTAATATCTTTTTCCCAATTAAATTTTAATCAGATATAAATGGTCCAAAACTTCAGCAAATTTGTCTCATCCAGGCCTAAACATTAACCATACAAATTTCAGCTCAATGAGAGGAAGATAATCAGCTTCAAAATTAGGTTGCAAGGTCCTTGAACAATTCACCTTACATACACATACCTTGTACATACATGCCTTGCTTATGCCTGTTTGTAAGTTAAATGTCCATGAAAACTTTAATTAATAAAGAAATCTATTTCCAAATTATTGAAATCATTGAATCCTCTTCAATACCTTGTTTTGTTGCAACATAATGATTCATATTTTTAGGTGTTTTCATAAATCATCAGCAGGTTTTTACAGAATTGTGTTTTGAAATGTGGAGTGAGGAGAAATATTTAGTTTTCATTTCCAAATCCAGGAAATGGGATATCCATTCATCATAAAATGTTTTAATATTTTCAAGGAATTATTAAAACAACCCCAGGTCATGTTTTTATTCAGTTCCTTCTAGGAGACTACTGGAGTCTCCATAAGAGCATTTTAAAATCAGTTGATTAATGTATATTGGATAATTCACCGATACTATTGTTTTTTCAATTAAAAAGTTCTTAATTTCTTCTAATAACGTTATAAAGCTATAAAGGACTTCACCAAAAATAAGCCATAGCACGTTATTGTATGTCAAAATCCCTGAATATTGGCATTCAATTTCTTCTAAGAATTATAGAAATTGACTTTTATAAAGAGCTCTTACGTTTATTAAGTTGATTATTTTTATAACAACTGACAGTACAATGGAAAATGTTTTTAAATTACGCTTCGCACATAAAACTTGCTGGTGTATTATACAATGAAATTCAATCAGAAAATGTTAAATATTTTGCTTACGATGCTGAATAAATCCTATGTTTTCCCTTACCATACTAGGTGCACCCTCTGTTAATACAGAAACTATTTTCTAAAAGTCAGTATCTATTTCTTTATATGCAATATCAAATTCTGTAAAAATATCAAAACTGGTACACTTTCCATTCAACGTAATTAGTTCCATTAAAAACCACACTCTTCTTTCATTATATTTCCAAACTTATACCGAGCAAAAACAGCAAATTGTGCATAACCATTTATATTATTAATCTCATCTAAAGCAATTGAATACACTTCTGCATAATTTAAATCGTTATGTATTTGCGTGAAAAAATATTGTTACGTAGATCGGGGTTCGAGGATTTTACGCAAAATGAGTCGTAAATAACAAGGCAATTCTTCAAGAGCGATGAGTATTTATTGACGAAAACCAATCCTTGAAATACAGGATTCAGCAGCAAAATTCACAGAATAAATAACAGAAGGATTTCACACCTTCAACAGCACTCAGACACAATAAGCAGTGTCTAAAAATACACGTATGTAAGTGATTATTCACAAGCACAGCCGAGCTGATCAAGTTCAAGGCAAGTCTACTAATCGCTAATCATAACAATGCTCACTACTCGCTGGTTGAAATCAGACTGACTGTTACTAACTAAACTAAAATTAGAATTTGCGGGTCTACAGCGCGTAGCGCTTTTACCCAGTGTGAAAAGAATAGCAAATCCATGAGAGAAAAATAAAAAATCAAGTAACCCCCGGCGTGGGGGGCAGAGGAACTGGCTCCGAGGTGGCCGCGCAGGGCGGACGAACCGGGGAGAAATCGGGAGGAAGCGCAAGGAAGGAAAACGATCACCTAACAAAAAAAAGAGGAGGCAACCAATATGAGCGGGTGGGCAGTGACAGTTCACTAAGAGTCCGTTTCGGCGCATTAGAGCATTTGGTGTTGCAGATGTATAAAATTAGTGTTTTTTGTAGTGTCTATGGAGGTTTAAGAGGCAAAGCCCACTTTGTAGTGGCATAAGCATACTTTAATTTAGGATGTGGATACGTAAATAATGTTTGTGCTTTTATTATGGGGTTATCGTGATTTTCGATGGTTCTAAAAACATTCCTGGATAACTTAGTGATGAAACTAGATATCGGCTCCATGTGTAAATCGTAGTGTATCACGTCGTTTCTAACGTACCAAGGTGCGTTAGTCATGACGCGAAGTATTTTATTTTGAACAATTTGAATTTTTTCATGTGGGTGGGGGCTGCAGCTCCCCAAACAGGGCTGCATAAGTAATCACTGGGCGCAAAATTTGCTTGTAAAGAATGACTTTATTTTCTAGGGAGAGAGGAGACTTTTTCCCGACCAGGGAAATAGCCAAATGAATTCTTCCCCAGAATTTATCTGCGAGATAGTCGATGTGTTTTCTGAAGGTTAGTCTACTATCTAAGTGTAAGCCCAGGTACTTTACCACCGGAGCCCACTGTATGTAGTCCTCAAAAAGTGTGAGTTGGAAGGGAGGGTCGATGGCCCCCACTTCCGGAATACTATTGCTTGAGATTTGTCAACATTAATTGCAATTCTCCAGTCTGTAAGCCAATTTTTTCTAAAGTATCTAGGAATCTTTGTATAGCTTTTAATGAGTAACTGAGCTGAGAACCCTGTGTTAACACCGCGGAGTCATCCGCGAACAGGCAGGTACTAACTGTGGGGTGGTGTGGAAAATCGTGAGTGTAGATGTTGTACAAACACGGTGAAAGGGTACTACCCTGGGGCGTGCCGCTTTGGCAAGCACCAAAATTTGAATAGTCATTATTTACGCGAACACGAAAGGTTCTGTTTCGTAAATAATTATGTATAATTTTAATTAAATACCCAGGGAAGTTGAGTTTAATTAATTTGTATGTGAGGCCATCATGCCACATCTTGTCGAATGCCCTCTTGACATCAAGAAAGACACCGACAGTGTATAATTTGCTAGCGAAACCTTCATTAATAATGTTAGTAACTCGTATCAATTGGTGTAGCGTGGAATGGCCCTCCCTGAAACCATGTTGTTCAGGGGGAATGCAATCTATGGCTTTGCAGTGCGTTTGTATTCTCGTTAAAATTATTCGTTCAAAATCTTAGCAGTGGCGTTTAATAAACTAATTGGTCTGTAGCCTTGTGGAAACGTGTTATTTTGCCCTAATTTAGGCAGCATGACTACATTTGCTTGCTTCCACGGTGTAGGAAAGTGATTTTTAATGAGGCATTGATTGTAAATCTTAGTAAGATGTGTGATAGCATTTAAAGTTAAGTATTTAAGAGCGATATTGGGAATTTGGTCTGGACCAGAAGCTTTTCTATTCTTCAGTTTCTTAATGATGCCTCGTACCTCAGAAGGAGAAGTGAGTGGAGGTGGTGTGTCTGTTGTGAAGTTGTCGAAATAGTCAAAGACTAAATTTCGACTTCTTCGATCTTGTCATCACTATAAGGTTCGGCATTTTCCTGAAAAGTGACTTCAAGTGTCTCTTTGAAAGCCTCCGCCTTATCGAAATCTGAATATACCAACCCACTCGAACCATGGAGGGGTGGGATGGCAGTATGTTTTTTAGTGATCTTTTTATGTAAATGATAAAGAGAATTGTCCTGGGGATTTAAAGTAGATAAGAAATTTTTCCAGGTCCTGTTTTTATGTTGGTCGATTTCTATCCTGATCTGTCTAATGAGAGCATTTACTTCACGTTTGTATGGTGGATATCTGGTTTGATTCCAGAGTTTCCTAAATCTGTTCTTAGCCCTAATGAGCTCTCTTATGTTGTCAGGAAGGCGAAGGTGAGGTGTGTTAATTAATCTAGTGGAAGTGGAAGCAGAAAGAGCATTAGCAATCATACTGGTATAATTTTGAACGGCTGAGTCCAGATCATCTATCGTGGGGTTACCGGGTATGGTGTGATAAACTATATCTTGATATTTAGTCCAGTTTTGTGGTTTTTAAAGTTCTGAGTATTTCTGGTAACACATTAGTAGTAGCAATATCAAAGATAACTGGATCGTGATCACTGCTAGAGTATTAATTGTAAAAACATCAGTGTGAGACAGATTAGCTGCAAAGCCGATGTCCAAAATGTTGCTAGTATGATAGGTGTTGAAATGAGTTGGAGTGTCGGGAGCGATAATATTCAATGCAGACCCAAGGGCCCAATTGCATAGTATACTACCATTTGTACATGCCCTGCCTGGGTTCCAGTTCGGGTGTTTGGCGTTGAAATCACCGAATAGAAAGGCTTTGTTGTTATGGTTGAGAATTGCATCGAATTCCGTAGTATTAATGGAGCCGTGTGGAGGTCTATAGATACACGCCACAGTAATTTTGGTGTTGTTCCCTGCTTGTATGACCACCGATGTATTTTCAAAGGTGTTAGAGTTATTAATAATGGCGTGGTGTCTGATTGAGTTTTTCACAAAGAGAGCAGTGCCCCCTCCTCTGTGTGTTGTGCGGTCACTTCTGTGACAAGTGAAATTTGGAATGCTAACTCTGTCCGAAGGACGAAGATGTGTTTCTTGGATCCCGATTAAGTCAGGATGATAATCTAAAATGCAGTCTTTAAGTTCTTCCAAATTATTTTTCAAGCCATTAGCATTCCAGCTAAAAAACCTGAGAGAATTACTATTCGCGTGATTATTGAATTTTGGTTTTAAATTTTAGTTTGGAGGATGGACAACATTTGTCCCCACTGCGTCATCATCTGTGCCATCTGCGACATCAAACTAGCTGTGTTAACTGATTCTTGGTTCGTGTTCTTCTTAACTGCAGCCGAGTACAGTTGTTGGGGTGGTGTGGTGTTCTGGGCGCGTGCGCCGGTGTTCACCTGTCGGGCTGGTTTCTTTGTTTGATTCCTCTTGTTGTTTGTGTTGTTATGGGGATTCTTGGGGCATCCTGAATAGTTTGCAGGGTGCGGCCCGCTGCAATTTGCGCATTTAGCTGGGGCCTTAATATTTTTCTTACAATCAGAGGTGAGATGACCCCCTGAGCATTTAAGACATCTAGGTGCTCTATTACAAAACCTAGAGTGATGGTAAAACTCCTGGCATCTATAGCACTGAGGAGGCATTTTTTTGATTTATTTAGAGGCTCCGGCTTGACTCTAAAAAACCCTTTATGTGTGTTATATTGAATATACCCTGATTGTCAGGGTTTCTAGGAAGGGTTACCAGGAACAATGGCATGTTGGCTTGTGTCTGCTTGTTTTTTAGCAGTGTGATGTGACTGGGATCGAACCCAAAGTCACGGAGTTCCTGCATTAGTTCTACCTGGTCAAAATCAGTGGGTAACCCTCTGATCACGCATTTAAGTTGTTTGTTATGGTCCATCTCAAATGTGTGGGACCGCAACTTGTTTTCCGCAATGTAAGACTGACTGTTGCGGCAGTATCTCTCTATTTATAGCAGAGGCCGAAATTTCTGGAAAGATGCGCTCGCGCCACAGATCGTGAATTTAGTGGATTTCTCTACTAATTTCTAGAAGAATCCAGAGGGTCCCGAACTCGCTAACATGGTCGCCAACTTGGTCGCCAAAAATAATCCCAACTTGGCTCTATCGCCAATATTTCGCCAAGTTCCCATTGAATCGCCATTATAACGTAAGGGACGGCGTTGCTTGTGAATATTACAATTTTATCATGAAATAAATATAGCATAGAGTAATATAAAGGCATTGCACATCCAAATACAAATTATTTACATTATTTTATACAAAATTCATAACAATATTTTTTCCAATTCTATTACTTGATCTTTAATTATATTGTGACTTATAAGTAACGGTTTTATACACTTTATAAGCAAGCATTTTTCTTTAAAATTAGCAAACAATGTAGGACTACATTCTAAAAACGCTTTTTTTTTTTTTTTTTACAAATCCTTCTGCTGAAAGAGGTTTTCCGTTGCGAACAATGTGTGTGCAATGGGCAACTTAGAAACTAGCAGCTACAATGTTAATTTTAGAACCAAAAAACTTTTTTAAATACTGCTTTGAGAAAAATTCTATCTTTTTTTTTTCTTTTGTAAGGAACAAGTTTTTCTATTCTCATCTACCGACATGCCGAGATTTGAATGCAACGTTTAAAAATGTCTTTTTACATTATATGTACGTGGAGTCACTTTTTCAGTACCAATTATACGTATAACCATTTTATTCATTTCAATCCCCCCATATTTATCAAACCTTTCAGTTTGATATAGCCTGGAACTTGTACGGCTTGTTTTTAATTTTTTAACCGCCGACATTGTTCGGCTACAATTAAAAATATTTACATTTAGAATACAATAATTTGAGAAGAAATTTTGTATTAATATACCTAATACACACATATACATACATACATACATACATACAAACACATTACTTTTAAATACGTTCGAAATGCAAGTTCAACACTGGTACTGAATGGGGCAAGCGCCTTAAATTGCGGACCAAAAATTGCTATTATAGACAATAAGAGACATGTGCATGGCCCTCATAGGCATCTCACAGTGTAAAACAGTGAGGAGACGATACTAGTGCTATGGAAGTCTCTTTCTACAAACGTAACTGAACATAACCTTTCAAAAGTGCAATTCATCCGAAGAAAGTGCTTTACATATGATTATTTGCTTTTGTTACTCGATTTTTTTTTTCCAACAAACCAAATGCGAGTTAAATTATGCACTTTATTTGATATTTTGGAAACATTTCTGCTTTATTTCAAATACTACATATCCTCACATTACATTTGTTGTCATTTTCGTATTTTTGGAACTACAGTGATCAAACTAAAGGTTATAGACAGCCTTTAAATTGATTTTGTGTCAATACTGGGCTTGAAAAAATACAAATAGAATATAAATAATCCACACAAGTTAGAAAATCTAAATAAACCCGTGTAAGCAAACAAGTGGTTGCTTAGCAATCGTGGGTCAGTTAAAAAGCTTGCGTGGGTCAGTGGCTGACCCACGGGTCATAGGTTCGCCATCGCTGGTCTATAAAATAAAATCATAAAACAAATTTGTCAATTTTTGGTAAAATTCACAATTTTAGGGTAGTCTGATACCTTAAAGACTCGCTTAGAAATCGTTTGGTAGATGGCTCCAATGCAGCATGCATTCTTCTAAAAGTAACATCTTACAATCCTAATTAATATAAGTTATTTTTCATCTAATCTGCTACAACACAGAAATCCCACTCTAATGTTACTTTAATTTGATTTACATGTATAACTAAAACAGCACAAAATGTAATTTTTCGTAGTAAATAAAGAGTGTTGAGTTGTTAGTATTAAGTTTCTTAATCTTTCACTAATCACGAGTCAAAATTCTTTGACGGCACGTTTATACCTCAGTGAACATTTCTTTGAAAAAAATGACACGTTGATTCTTAAAAGTTCGCCACCCCTGACTTAGGGGATCAAATTCAGAATGAAATTATAAGCTTTATTTCAGAAGAAATTGAAAAGTATTAACATCTGATTAAATCGTCGAAATATTACTCACTAATTTTGGATACTACACCTAATGTCAGTCATACCGAACAGTTGACTGTTCGACTAATTCGATTTGTTTGTAAGAACGAGGAAACCGATAAAGCCCAAATTGAAGAACATTTTTTAGGATTTCAATCAGTCGACGACACTACTCGACTGTGTCTGTTTGAATTTATAAATGGACATTTAAAATCGTTAGAACTAAATTTATAAGATTTACAAGGTCAATTTATATTAATGGTGCTAATATATATGAGAGGAAAGCACAAAGGATTGCAACAAAAAATTATTGAAAATAATTCAAGGGCACTCTATATCCCGTGCTCTGTCCATTCTCTAAATTTAGTTGTAAATAATGCAGCTAAAATTTCCTTCGGAAACAGTTAATTTCTTAGGAGTAGAGCAGGAACCTTACAACTACTTTTCTTCATCCGTTAAACGTTGGTCTATTTTGCAACAGTATGTTGAAAATATAACTTTAAAGCCACTCTCCAACACCAGATGGGAAAGTAGAATTCCAGCTTTAAAACCATTGAAAAACGATTTGAAGGGAATTTTGAGAGCGTTAATAAACATTCAAGAAGATCAAACAAGAGACATGGAATCAAGAAATCAAACAAAAAATTTGATTCAGAAGGTTTCCTCGTTTAAATTCATTTGTTCCATTAACACTGGCATGATATTATTAAATTTAACAAATGTGGTAAATGAAATAAAGCAAAATTCTAAATATGATTTACAAATCGTGATTGACAATATTTACAAAATCTTATATCAGAACTAAATAGTCGTAGATCAGATGAAGCGTATGAACATGCAATTGCCAATGCAAGTATCGTTGTTGATGATTTGGGGATGGACACATATTTTCCACTAAGTCGAGAAACAAGCTGAAAAAGTAACTATTTCAAGATGAATAAACCGAAAAAACAATCGGCAATCCAAGACAAAAATTTAAGGTTGATTTTACAATATAATATTAGACACTGTTATTTCTTTAATTACCGAAAGACTTAGTCAATTAAAAGAACATTACAATTACACTACATACCTAATTTAAAAAACTGGAGTGACAATGAAATTTTAAAATATTATAAAGAATTAGAACAAAAATTTACGGATACTAAAAATATTAATGAAAAGGACATTGATGGATTAAATTTGTTCGAAGAAATAAAATCTTAGCGATGTTTTACCAAAGTGGATATGTCACCTATTAATGTTTTAAATGATATTTATGAAAACAATCTTACCGATACATTTCCAAATATTGTGATAGCTTTACGAATATCTTTAATCATGCCAGTTTCGGTCGCTACTGGAGAACAATGTTTTTCAAAGCTTAAAATTATATAAAAAAAAAACTACTTGCGATCTACCATGCGGCAGGAGAGATTATCGGACTTGTCAGTTATATTTCCATAGAGAGCTAAATTTTGGGGTAAAATTGTCAAATGGCCACTGGTCCGCCAAATTTTGAAAAATCGTCAACTTAGCGCATTTTTACGCCGCGATCCGACTTCTCTCTCACTGATATAAAATCACAAAGGTTGCCAGATTTGGCGTATTTATCACATTGGCGAAAAAACACTTGGCGGGATAAGTGGCCGATTCAACAATTCAACTAATTTTGGCTAATTTAAATAAAAAGAATTGATTCCAGAGTTTCTAGCTGCTAAAGCAAGGAGAGTGGATATATATATATATATGAATACATCTTCTAATTTTTATATTTTACTTAAAAAATGTTTTATCATTGTCTTGTTTTTAAAATTTATGAAATAATAAAAAATATAGCTACAGATATATTGCTACAAGCATGTCGGTGACGCGAACGCACGAGATTTCACCCATCCAAAAAGTGTCTAAAGCGGTGATAGTTAACCTGGTTCGTATCGCCCACTTGTGGGCGCTAGCCCCTTTTTTGGTGGGGGCTACGAAAATTCTGATTTTGTATTTTTTGAAATTTATCTTCCTAGATTTTTCCTTAATTTTTTTTATTACTATTTTTACCAACACTTTGCATACTTTGTGGCGTTAATTTCTTCTCTTTTTTTTATTGCGAGCAGTAACAAGTATGTATTCAAATAAACAAAACCAAAATTCGTTACTCGGGCAACCAAACAGACAAAAAACTCAACATATTCTTTTTTTTACATGTATTCAAATAAGACCAACTCCCGTTACTCAGTCAAACAAACAGGCAAAAAACTAAATATTATGCACTTCAATCAACCACTGCAAGTTGTTCAGTCAATCATTGCAAGTGTCGAAGGGCTGAATCAAATAAATTTTTTAAAAAAATAAACCTTGTGAAAAATGTCTCCAAAAAAAATATGTGCGTGGATATTCTGAAGAATATTTGAATATGGGTTTTATAGAAGCACCACATAACAAACAGCTTCCTATGTGTCTTTTATGCCAGAAATCTTTTTCCAATGAAGCAATGAAACCAAGTCGGTTAAGAGATCATCTTACTACAAAACATCCTGAATATGAAAATAAACCGAATGAATATTTTGAAGAACTGCGCAGAAAATTTATAAATCGTCCTACAATGAAGTCGCTAATTGAGAAGCAATGTTCTAAAAATAAAGACGGATTATTAGCGTCTTATCACATGGCGAAATTAATCGCAAAAACTGGAAAAAATTATGGAATTGGAGAATCATTGATAATACCGTGTATTAAAGAATTTATAGGTACGGTAACGCACCAGGAAACGGATATTTTAAAAACATTGCCGCTTAGTGATACCACGGTTAAAAAAAGAATTGAGGAAATGGCAAATGATATCGAAAAAAAACTCGTAACAATTTTTAAAAAAACTTCATTTTCCATACAACTGGACGAGTCTACTATTGTGGACAATAATGCTTTATGTGCGATACGCAGATGAAAATAATGAACTGCAAGAAGAAATGTTATATGCAGTGAATCTAATTACAAATACAACAGGATTATCCATATTTAATGCTGTGAAAACATATTTTGAAAAGAACAGTATACCGTTGAACAATATAATTGCATGCGCTACTGATGGAGCACCATCGATGATTGGATGTTACCGTGAATTTACTGCACACCTAAAAAAAGTAGTACCAAATGTTTTATGTATTCATTGCGTAATACACCGACAACATCTTGTAGCGAAGTCTTTAAGTGCAAGTTTGCACTCCTCATTAAATTTAATTATAAAAATTGTAAACAAGATTAAATGTAATGCTAAAAATGATAGAATATTTCGACAGATGTGCCAAAACAATGATGAACAATTCATTACTTTTACACACGGAAGTCCGGTGGCTTTCAAAAGGTGTGTGCTTAACACGTTTTGTAGCATTATATGCCAGCATAATACAATTCTTAGAGGAAAATGACGAAATTGATTTATGTCACGAATTGAAAATCGTGAAGAATGATGCTTTTTATCTGGCAGATATTTTTAAACGATTTGAAGATGTTAATTTGCAGCTTCAAGGCGCATTTAAAACACTTATTTGTTGCAAAAACACTGTATCGTTGTTTATAGAAAAACTGCATATTTTTCGTCGTAACCTTTTGAAAAAAGAATTTCATCAATTTCCAAATTTGTTCTCTATCAAAGAAGATATAACACCAGAAGAAATCGAAAGGTTTAGTGATCATATTAAACAACTTGCATTAGATATGACAGTCAGATTTAACGACATTTTAAATTTGAAAATTTCTAATTGGATGTTAAATCCTTTTACTGTGGATGTAAATGAGGTTGATATTGTTTTCCAAGAGGAAATTTTAGAACTAAAATACGGCGAAGAAAGCAAAAATTCGTTCAATAAGCATGGAATTGCTAAACTTTGGCAAAACAAAAAAATGCCCAAGTTATACCCGAAAATGTGGGAAAACATGAAAAATATATTAATTCCATTTCCAACATCATATTTGGTAGAATCCGGTTTTAGTGCCGTTAATAATATTATGAGTAAACAAAGAAATAGACTGAACATTACAGAAAGGGGGGTCTTCGGTTATTTTTAACAAAAATTGAACCAGATATCAATGAAATAATTTCGAAGCATCAAGCTCAAGGTTCTCATTGATTGCATAACTTTTTTAATTTTCGTTTTTATGAATTTTCTTTTTTGTTTTTTGTTCATTTCAAAATAAAATATGAATTTTGTGAAAAATAACATTTCTTAAAATCTTTATTTTCTTTAAATAAATAAATATATTATTGCTGGGCAAAAATGAAATTTTGCCTGGTACATTGCCAAAAGTGGGTGGCAGACCAGAAAAGGTTAACTATCTCTGGTCTAAAGCGAACAGAACATAATGCGCATGCGCCAGTCAGAGCATGTCGGTGACGTGAACCCATAAGATTTCCCCCACCAAAAAGTTTCCAACGCCGCTAAAGAAGTTTTCACTTCAACAATACGCAAACGTGTTTTAATAATATAATTTTAAGGCTTATGAATTCGAAAGTCAAATTTTGAATACTATAAAAGAGTATTAAATATATAATTTGCAGCACTTTATAAGAGTAACAGGGGCCCTCAATTTCAATTTGGATACCAACCCTCAATTTCAAATACCCACGCGGCAGCCCTGAAAACTCCTGTAATCTAATGCAGTTAAACAAATTCATGAAATATTGGTAGAAAAAAATTATATTTCTATTAAATTTTACCTATTCTATATGATTTGTTATGGATGAACGCAACTTTTTCAAGCTAGTGTATATATACATATGAAAAATACAAAGGATTGCCAAACCATAACGTAATGTACCTTTACACATCACGAAAAAAATATTTAATATTAAACATAACTGAATACAAAATCAACCGGAGTCTGAGTAAACGAAGTAAATAATGTATAACATTAGAAGGCATTTCCAATTTCCATAAACAACGAACACTGTAAAATAATTTTCGATGTGAAATTCTTACGAAAGAAAAAAAAATATCACTTACCTCATTCTTGGTTTCTGAATCACTGGATGATCTAAAGTTTGATTATATTCTAGTATAAATACTGCAACTTTCAATAAGGAGAGTTCTTTATATGATGAAAAATGATTCCATGAAAAAAGAAATAAAAAACTGATACATTCCATTTTGCTTTCTTCTCTGATTATGCTTCATTTGATTGAATGCACATAAATGTAGACCAAATTTTCATTTAAAATCCTTCCAGTGCTTTTCCAAGAATCGTAATACTATTTTACTTGAAAAAAGAATAAAAGATGTACGTTATTTACGACCTTTCTAAATGAAAATGAAATACATGGGGGGGGGGGACTAAAGACGGCGATTAATTACTCTGTTGCTTCGTGAAAAGTAAATCATATCGTTTTTTCCCCCTCCCTACAGCTAATGTAAGGTATACTACAGCTAATGTAAGTGGTGAATTTTTTTATATATTCCTAGCATTTTATCCAATTCTCAGTCTGACTTATGTTTTATCTGTTAATAATTCAGGTTTGAAAAGAAACCCGCTGAAAAAAAGTATCTCTCTCTCGTCGAGTGGATTACAGCAAATAAAAAAAAATGTTTTTTGATTTCGTTATTGCATCAAAGATATCTAACAAGCGTATCAAAGTGTTGATTTTGAATGACTCTAGATCACCAATTGGAAAATCGCTTAAAAATTCGATTTTAAATAAATGCAAAGCGAATTTTGAGAAAATCTACGTAGTCAGTCAGGCTTTGGGCCCCCTAGAAGCCTTGCCTCCCCCCCCCGCGCAGTGCTGGGGTGTACGTTACGCCACTGTTTTACCTATAAATTTCTATATGATTTTGCTTTCATTCCTGTGCGAACACATGCGAAGGCTTTAAAAATCATGGAAATAAAAAATAAAGGCATAAACATTTTTTGTGCATGTTGTGCATTAGCTCTGAAGTGTGTGTGTTAATTTTTTTTATAATTATTAAGAAAAAGCTTTATGAAATATTGATCTTTCATTTGTTTTCTTTTTTTTTTTTATTATGGTTTAATTGTTTTACATTTGTGCAATTTCTTATGGCAAGCAATTTTAAATAAGCAAATTAACATTTTATAAAAGTTTCAGACTATTCGATGAATATTATATCATGTTATTTATGAAATGAAAACTCATATTTCTCAATGTTGAATTTTTGTACATATATTGTTATTCAAAACCCTAAGTCTTTTTTGATAATTGAAGTATGGGTTTGAAATTTTTTATGCATGTTCTGAAATGTATGTTTTATAAATCTGTGCATGGAATTTGCTCTAACATGTTTAGTACTTTTTCTAAAAAATTTCAAAATCAAAATTAATGTTTTTTTGAGAATTTTTGGAAGTTTAACTATAAAAAAATTAAAGAGCAGCAGCAGAAAAAAACCCATGCACAGTTTTATGTAGCATATTATAAGGTACTTGGAAAAAAAATTTGAAAAAAAGAGACATATTTAAAAAAGCCTCAGAAATTTAAAAAATGTTTAAAAAGGTTCAAAAAATTTTAATTTTACAAACATTTTGCGTATGGAATTATTATTAAATATTAACCTTTATAGAATGCAATCAAAACCAAATATCAAATTTTTAAATAGAAAAAATTGTGACAATGGTACCATATCGCCTTTTTTTACATTTATTAATCTTTTTATAGTTAAACCTCCAAAAAATCTCAAAAAAACATTAGTTTTGATTTTGAATTTTTTTAGAAAAAGTACTAAACATATTGGAGCTAATTCCATACGCAGTTTTACAAAACATACATTTCAGAACATGTATAAAATATTTCAAACCCATTCTTCAATTATCAAAAAAGTCTTAAGGTTTTGAATAGCAGTATATGTACAAAAATTCAACATGGAGAAATACGAGTTTGAAGTTTTCATTCCATGAATAGCATGATATAATATTCATTGAATAGTCTGAATATATTTTTATGAAATGTTAATTAGCTAATTTGAAACTGCTTACCATAAAAAGTTGCACAAATGTAGAACAATTAAACGGTACACTGTCATAATGAATACATAGAAGAAAACGAATGAAAGATCAATATTTCAAAAAATTTTATCTTAATAATTATAAAAACAATACACACACTTCAGAGCTAATTTCATGCTCAGAACTAATGCACAAAAGATGTTTATGCCTTTATTTTTTATTTTCATGATTTTAAAAGCCTTCGCATGTTAAATATTGAGATCTGCCAGGCATTAGGCCTTGATACTGAACTGAATCCAGCTATGGAATTTCAAACTTTCAAAATACCATACAGAATTAAGCCAAACCGAATCACTCCAATTGTACACTCTGTGGCGGTTTTTAAATTGGGCGATTAAATGTAAAAGCTACACTGGCCACACACACACAATCCGCAACATGGTTTAAAATAATACACATTACTCAAAGAAGTAAATGACTATCACGTGACACTTTATCATCAGAAGCGTTTGTCATCAGATTCGCTAAAAATACTTTATAAATATATTTATCATGAAGAATCTTTTGAAAAACTACAGACTGCTACGTTTTAGTATGCTACTTGCAATGATTTTTGTCACTTTATAAAATCATTACATGCATGGAAATGACCCCGAGAGGGCCTCTTGACAAATATACAACATTTTACTCAGGAAACTTACTTCTTCTGCAAGAGAGAATGAGAAAAACAAATGGGAAGGGGGGAAATATATATATATATATATATATATATATACTTTTTATGTATCTTATTGCGTAAAAAATGTTTTCGAAACTGGATTTATCCAATTTAAAATGTGAAATGATTTAGAGTTTTCTAAAAAGGTTGGAAACAACATGAAATAAAACCGCTTTTGAAATTTATTCAACAACAAATTCCAATTGAATGCACAAGAATCTGACTTCAAAACAGGACATTCTTATTCTTTTTTAAACTAATTCCTATAGTCAGAAACATGACATCTGCGTCGGAAAAAGAATCTTTAATCTTATCTATTTAAGACAAATCCACGACTGTATTAAATGCAAGCTATAAGTTATGAGGGAATATACTCAAATTGAATTGGCGTGCCATCATTCACCTTGTTTGATGGTTAACAACGCACAGCAGTTGCACGAAACTTGTCTGAACTGCCTATGCTGCGTGAATCGGTTTCTCCGCGTTCCGACATGCGCCGGTGTTTCGCGCAGGACGTAGTCGACTGAAAAGTTTTGCATAAACCCAATGTTTCTTCTCCACCCAATTAATATCCGCAAGAAATTTAAATAATTTTACGAATATTTACTCTATGTTTTTCGCATTTTACGATTTTTGCTTAATTTTTGGATACCAGTATAAATGTTATAAAATTTTAAGAACAATGGAAAAAGAAGTATTCAACATACACTGCTGGCCACCGTAAATGCAACACCCTGCAGGAAGCACGCAAATAACATGAAATTTACAACATGCATTAGCGGAGGTGAGATATGCAAATGATTAGAATTTCAGCGCAAACACACATCAGGCAAGGCAGGCAAGGCATCAGGCAGGCGCCACCTCAAAGCGATATTTAAGGCTTGGAGATTTCGACGATTTTAAGTTCGGCATTTGTGTTTTTCTTGTGGTTTTTCAAAAAACGATCAGTTATGTCTCGTAGAAAACAGCGATCAGCTTTTGATCAAGTATCCGAGTTCGACAGAGGAAGGGTAGTGGCCTACCGAGATTGTGGATTATCTTTCAGGGAAATCGGTAGTCGTGTTAGACGAAACCAAACAACTGTAATGCGGATATGTGACCGTTGGATGCAGGAGGGTACAACGGACCGACGTGGTTGATCGCATCCACCTCAGTGCACCACTTCACGTGAGGACAGACAAATTTTGCGCATGGCAGTGACGGATCGCTCAGTCACATCACGAACCATAGCACAGCACATTGAGTCTGTAACGCATCATTCAGTGTCTGCGTGTACCATTCGACACCGTTTACAGCAGAGTGGTCTGTCCGCAAGACGTCCATTGCTTGGTCTACCCTTGACGCAGAACCACAGACGTCTCCGTCGCCAAAGGTGCGTTGAAAGAAGGATGGAAGTTGTCTTTACTGACGAGTCACGCATCTGTCTGCAACACCACAATGGTCGGATTCGAGTCTGGAGACACCGTGGAGAGAGGATGCTGAACAGCTGCGTTATGCACCGCCACACTGGTCCTGCACCGGGTATTATGGTATGGGACGGTATTGGATATCACTCTCGTACTCCTCTAGTAAGCATTGCCGGTACTTTAAACAGCCAGTTCTTCATCTCCGAGGTGTTGGAGCCAGTTGTCCTTTCTTACCTTCAGGGCTTGGCCACAGCCATATTTCAACAGGTTAATGCACGACCACACGTGGCACGTATTGTCCAAAGGTTCTTCGTCAATCACCAGATTGAATTGCTTCCCTGGCCGGCTCGCTTTTCGGATCTTTTGCCGATAGAAAACATGTAGTCGATGGTTGCTCAACGATTGACCCTGATTACACTCCCAGCTGCCACACCAGATCAACTTTCGCAACGTGTGGAAGCTGCTTGGTCTGCTGTACCCCAAGAACACATTCAAAGTCTCTTTGAATCAATGCCGAGGCGTGTGGCAACGGTGATCTCCAAAAATCGTGGCTTCTCTGGCTACTGATTCTGGCAGGAACCACACTTCACAGAAGTTTATAAATTTAATCAATTGATACTTGCTCAACATGTTATCTACAAAATAAATTTTGTTGTGCTATCTCTTGTCTTTCTTGGTGTTGCATTTACGGTGGCCAGCAGTGTATATAAACCGAGGTAGGATATGGGGTACTTGTATTCGGAATTTTTTCGATTTCCGATTCGAATATAATGGTGAATGAATAATTTCGTTCAAACTATATGGTGTTGAAGGGAAAAAATAAACTTAGAACTGGCTTTCTAATGAATCATTTTACAAACCATAGCATAATTTTGAATACATTGGTAGTTAATTTCAGAAACAGATAAAAGATAATTGGAAGAAATAAGTTGCAAAAAAGAAATAATATCAATTTAAATTGCTTCAATTTTCAAGCTTCGTGTTCATTTAAAGCAGGGGTCTCCAAACTACGGCCCGAGGCCACATCCGGCCCGCGGAGAGCTAGCATACTTGAAAACTCCTTTTAGAGAACATATTTTTTATAGCAAATTAAATTTAGTTTACTGAAGTATTCTAATTTTATGTTGAATAATTATTAATATGACATCTACATTGATATGGTCATGGGCTAACTACTCATAACATTGTTGTAGGCTTATTGTTATTGTTTTTGTAATAAGTTGAATAAAGAAACACAGAATTGTAATGAGTAAAGACATGTATAATATGCAGAAAATTTAACTTCAGTATATAATAACTAACAAATTATTGAAATGAATCCAACTAACATTTTATACATTTTAAATAAAAACATAACTTATGACAAGCATAATGACATATGAAATACTAATAAGATTTATGTAATTGAGATTTTCCACTGACAATAGTTTGTAGTTGTGGACTAATTTTACTTGTACCAATTATTAAAAGAGATTTAAGATGCTCATCAGTTAATTTTGAACTGTAAACATTTTTTATGTACTTCATTTTTGAGAAGGTCTTCTCACACAAATAAGTAGTACCAAAAACAGCCCACGAGCAAATTTATGCAAATTATCAAATTGTGTCAGTGGAAGACTCTTATAAAATTCCAACAAGGATGAGTTTTGATATTTGTTCTTAATTATATCACTGCACTGTAGATCAATCATTTCCATTTGAAGTTCCGGGGCCAGGATTTCAATGTCAGTATCAAAAGGATTCTGAAAAATCTTAATTTGATTCGCAATGGCATCAAAGTCCGAGAAACGAGTATCAAAATTTATTTTCAAAGCACTCAAAGTTTCGATTGCAAAATTGATAGGAAACTCAATCTCAGTGGTGTGGCTGAATATTTCACATGTTTTAAAATGTGAAAAACATTTACTTCGTAGTTGTGATTGAAACAGTATCAATTTCTTCCGGAATTATTTGATATTAGTGTATAAATCAGAAAGATGCTGGTTTTCTCCTTGCAATCTCAAATTCAGTTCGTTCACATGTTTTGTCAAATCAACATAGAATGCTAACTTCCACAGCCATGCGTTGTTTTGTGTAATTCAGTAAGAGAACGATGCTTTTCATTCAAAAAAATTTCGATCACTGCTCGAAGTTCAAAAAAGCGCTGAAGAACTTTCCCACAACTAAGCCAACGTACGGCAGTATGATAAGGTAAGTCATTTTCTCCAATCTCTTCAATAAATTGTAGGAATTGTCGGTGATTCAGCCCAAAAGATCTGATAAAATTAACAGTTGATATGACTGGTTTCAGAACTTCAGACATATCCAAACATTTTCCGCACAAAGACTGTTGATGAATGATACAATGTAAGACTAATGGTTTTGAACCACCGTCATTTTCTACAGCCTTTGACACAAGAACGACCACTCCTTTATCTTTCCCACTCATGTTTTGCCTCCATCAGTTGTAATGCATTTCAAGTTTTTCCATCGAAGGTTCTTTTGATTAATGGCCATTTCAACTCCTTTAAAAATATCTCTACCAGTAGTTGTGCCATGAATACTATACATATCAAGAAGTTCTTCATGCACTTCATAGCTTTTATCTACTCCTCGAATATAAATCAACACCTGAGCAGTATCTGACACATCCGTTGACTCATCCAAGGCCAAAGAAAACCACTCAACATGTCCATTTTTTTCGAACAGTTGAGAGGATATATTTTCAGCGATGTTTTCTACCCTTCGAGCCACAGTGTTTGCTGACACATACTGACAGTTTTTAATAAATTTACCATTTCAGGGCACATTTCTTCGGCTACTGCAATTATGCATTCTTTGATCATTTCTCCATCGGTGAATGGTTTTCCACGTTTTGCAATTTCAAGAGCCACACGAAAGCTGGCACGAGTTGCAGCCTCTTGTTCAGTTTTGAGTTTTGTAAATGAAGATTGCTGCGATTTCAATCCGCGCTTCATAGCTTCGAATTTTTCTGTCCGCAAACTTCCTGTATATTTTGAGTAATTTTGAAAATGTTTTGTTTCATAATGACGTTTAATGTTATATTCCTTGAGAACGGCTATGCTTTCATTGCAAATCAAACATAGCGCCTTGTTACTGGACTCAATTACGAAATACTGAATGTTCCACTGATCTTTGAATTTTCTGCATTCACTATCAATTTTTTGCTTCTTTTCCATACTACTAAATCACACACAAAAGCAACAATTCAAATCAAAATACTGTTACAAAGATGTCTTAAACACGCACAAACACGTTTTAAGGAGGTACGCACTATTTTATTTCACAACAGTGTCATAGGAACTGACTTGTGGTTGCGCCACTAGCCTTCTTATATATTCCAATTACTGCCATCTAGAAGTGAGTGGAAGACACCAGAACTTTCTCGAACCAACGAGATTATTCAGTACGTGCTATTAGCACCATCTGTTAGCGATAAAAGGTACTACCTATTTCCACTTGTGTCCACCAGATGTCGTGTCACGTTACTCCTCATGGCTCGCACTCTACGACTAATCTAGAAATTACAGATAATGACAGGAAAATTAATAATATGCCGTGTTGCCGTTTTGCGGACTTTAGTCCGATTTGCAGCCTTTTTTAAACGTTGCGTACTTTTTTGGACTTTTTTTTTCATTAGTGGACTATTTCACTTCTTACCACCGGCAACAATGATAATATGGTTTTGGCCCTCGGAACTTACTGGAGTAATCAGTATGGCCCTAAGGCTGGAAAGTTTGGAGACCCCTGATTTAAAGCAACAGGTTTGGGTGCAGTTGCAGCATAATTTGAGCTAGAATTCGAATGGAAATTTTCTCACTTTTATCTGAATCTTGCAGTAAAGAAATACTGTAATGTTGTCCTCTCTCTCTCTCTCTATATATATATAGTGAATATAATATTTATAATCTTCTTTAACACATCCCTTGATCCGAACGACCATTAAAAATTCAGGACTGATAAACAGAAAATTATCATGAATAATTTTGTCTATTTTCCGACCTAACACGCATTAAGAAAGTAAGGTACTTATCTGAATTCTCTCTTGTGCAATTATTTACCATCTTCCGTTGTCTTATTTCAAAACAGATTATTTTTACTTTGCGGAGCTTAGGTGTTCATCTTGGTTCATTTCATTGATTCCTTTGTTTAATTTAGACTTTCACTGATCTGGTCGACCAGTAGCCCCAATTAGTTCGCATAAAAGAAGTTTAACCACAGAGGTTAAAAAACAACTCCATTTAAAAGAACAATTTTCATCCTAGGCACCCTTACATTTTTCTATATAATATACAGCATGCCCTATAACCATTACCTATATACAGGTATAGGAGAAAATAATAGAAACACCTGTGAAAAATTTTTATTTATAAGGGATTGAAGCATTTTTGGTCTGAATGAGAGCTTATATTCGACATGGGATTGACAAATAAAGGTCTTGAAGAAAGTTCATTGGGATTTGAACCCATTCCTCGTGCAGGGCCGTCTCAAGTTCAGATAGTATGTATGGAAGAGGAAATCGAGCACATACTTTTTGTTCTCTAAGAAACTCCACAAACACTCATAGATGTTCAGATCAGGTGACTGGAGACACTACATTCGATATTTCACTTCATCATCATGCTCATGTAACCATGTTTGAACACATCGGGAGGTGTGAACAGGGGCATCGTCATCTTGGAACACAGGACATTCTCCCGGAAAGAGAGTCTGAAGCATAGGGTGAAGAGGATCAGCAAGAATGCTTCAATTATCGTCTTCTGTGGTCATCCCCCTAAAAAAAACAAGAGTCCCCAACCCAAGGGAAAATATTTCCCCCCACACACACCATCACAGAAACTCCTCCATATTTCACGGTTGGAACCAGTTAGCCAACATGAAATGCTTCTGCCGGTCCGGAATAATGTAAAAGAGGATTCATCAGACCAGATGATTTGCTCCCGTTGCAGTTGTGTCCAGTTTAGGGGGTTTCGGCACTACTGCAGTCTCTTCATAACTTTCCGTGCCTAAACTAACGATTTTGGAATAGCTACTCTGTCATGAATGTTTGCAGCATGCAACTCCTGTTGAATAGTTTTCATGGATACAGGGTTCTGAAGGTGAGTTTCCATCTCGTACGTTATCTTCGGGAGTGCAGTCTTGCGTTTTTGGAAGACTATCCTCTTTAACACCCGTACGTCACGGTCCTCCAACTTCAAAATTCACCCGCTGCTGTGCTTCGCAGAAGGCACCTTACTTAGGTTTGTGTTGGCTGTTATAACCCTTGACACAGTGGTCTTTGAAACAACTACAAGGTTGGTTGTTCTGGACACCGACGCTCCTGCTAGATGAGCTCCAATTATAATGCTTCTTTTCATGTTGGAGAGGTCAGACCACAATCACGCTTTGCTACGAACAGAATTGTTTCATTGAACCATCCTACAGCCAAATGCTTGACTGATACCTTCCTTTTCGCCGCCACTAGGTGGCCCACTGTTTCGACACGTTGCACCCGTTTATTGGACGGCCGAAAAAAGACACGTTTTTAAATGGGTGTTCCTATTTTTTCTTGTCCTACACCTGTATGTAAACGAGAAAAGCGACTCATTCTTTCATCATGAGATCTCCACAAGTATAAGACCTATAGGCTTGAAACTTGGGAGGGCTAATTTACTTCACATGATTTAGAAATACTGATTGCTTAAGAACAAAATTCTTCAATTAACAGTTGGCTTAGTTTTTGAGGGCTTTAAAAGTTGTTACAAATATAGAAAATTATTTTTTACACTCATTAACCCATTCACTACCATGCATATTTAGAGCGTTTTGCTCTGGGTGCCAAGGTTTCATTTGAAAGAAAACGTGAAACTTTACAGAATATAATGATATTACCGTAAAAGCCAGCGTATTACACGCACCTATACTTTGAAGCTGCATTTTTTAATTTTAAGGTATATTCGCCGTATACCGCGCACCCTCTTTTTAAGAAGGAACTTGGAATGTACTTAAGCAATATTATTTTTCAAGGCCATTTATTCGAGGTATTCCCCAGGATTTTTAAAAAATAGTATATTTCTAGAAAAGCAACCCTTTAAGTTCAAAATGTATGACGTATCTTTTTAATATACAGTATTCCGATCTTAGTAGAAGTCTAAGGGGTTTTTTTTTATGCACATAACTTTTTTTTTTTTGAAGTTATCATTTTTACACCTGGGGTATAAAGCGCATCAGTAAATTTCGATCTTATTTTTTGTGTTAAAAGTGCGCGTTATGAACCGGATTTTACGGTAAGTTACTGATATAATACTGTAATGACATGTACTGTTGGCGAGAATTCGTTTGTATAGATTTAACTCTGAGTCAACTGTTTCAACCTTTTTGTAATCAGTTCGAAAAGTTTAGCGATCCTATAAGGTTGGGATTCGTTTTGCTTATCAAATTTTTTTTTTTTAATTTTACAGTCCGCTTAATTATTTAAGTCAACATGTACATTAAATCTATTGAAAAAAAAAATACTACGAGATTACTCGTAGTTGGCGTCACTGAATAAGATTCTAGTGCTGAGTGCCACTTACGAATTATCTCGTAGTGGGTTATTTTCGCAATAAAAATCTTCATACACAAGTATTTTCTTTTCGCTTTGTTTGATTTTGCAGGCTCGTCACCGAATTCAATGAATTAATAATTGAAAAAACTGTAATAACATCAAGTGTCATCCAGTACAAGTGTTAAAAAAATTTATTTGAACTTAATTGGATGAATAATAAGTATTTTATTAACGATTGGGAAATTTGAACAAGATAAATATATATATAGAGAGAGAGAGAGTGAGCTAATAGTAGGAATTGAAAAAGACAAACATTTTCAATAGATTTTGCAATAAGCAAAATTTTGCTTTATTATTAGTTATTGGGATTTTGAAATTTCTATGATACCATCAAAACTATGTGACATTGAGAATAAAATTAAAATAAAACAGTGAAATAAAATTTTAAAAAAAATTATTTATTATATAATATCATATACATAACATATATTCACAAAAGTAACAACATTTAAAACAACATTTCATCAAAGTATACATAAAAGTAAATAAAAGTACTAAAATTAAGTATCTTCATTATTTAATATTCACAAAACTGCATGCAAGAAATCGGAGACTGCATACTTTAATTATAACGACTATACTTGGAATCACTAGTCCTCAAAAATATCAAATGAATCTAAGATGTTGACTAGAATAGAATAAAAACTGCTAAAGATCATGAATAGATGAAAGTTTCAGATTTGTAAAATTTCGAAAGTAGATGACATTTTAGTAAATTGTGTACTACAAAATATAATTAATACATTTATTTGTAAAACAACAACTATCACACATTTTGGCACATAACTTAGAATCACTGGAACACCTCAGCAATCAATATGAAGAGGAGAGAAGAAAAACAAATCTGGTTATAATAATTCGACAAAAATGTTTATATTTTAAATAGAACAAGAATTTCTTCAACTTTAATAATTTGTTAAGATAAATTATATATCACACAATTTACACAAATCAATTTGTATCTGCTTAATTAAAATTACTATACAGCATTTACTTCAGATCATCTAATTAACACTTGAAACAATTAAACTTTATTTTGAAGAACAATTGGAACAAAATTGTTCTACATTTTTTACTGACACAATAAATGATAAATAATAAATCATACTTAACTGCAATTACAGAAAAGTGAATACATCATGATTCTTCCAAAACTTGATGTTAACCCTATGTAACATTCGAGGTAGTATTCATATAAAATATAATGGTACACACACACACATACAAAACACTTAGAAATTATGAAATATAACACTAATATTAGGGGGAAATATATATTTTTAAAGCATAGATTTTTTCTTCAAAAAAACACTTTACTTTTTTCATTAACGGGATGAAAGGTCTTCTAAGTAAAAAAAATTGAAACATAAATCTAAAAACTCAATATACAACTTGCATTGCAGTAAACTTTTAACAGAAAAAAAAACAAAATAAAATTCTCATTAATCAGCAGAATTCTGAAAAACAATCAAGCCAAAATATGCAATTCAATTTCCAAATCAACCTTAAGAAATATTGCTATTGTACTATTCACAGGTAATAATAAATTCAGTATTGTATGTTTAAACTCTCATTTAAGTTCAACAAATTATATACAAGAATAATTTATTAAAAATTTCAAACTAAAAATATGTTTAAAATTTAATAATATCAAACAAAAAATAAATCACAGAATCTAAAAACCAAATATATGTGAAAGGAAAAATGAGCAAACTAAGAGAAAAACCAATTCTTCCTTTCATCAAGAAAATAAATGTGTCTGAAAACACTAAAAAATGTATGACATTTACAAATGAATAAATAGTGTGTTATAATTGAGGTCAAAGAAAAATCAATTCATAAAGGATTAAATAAAATCAATATCATATTTTAAGTTAATTATAACAATAAATTATTTATAAATTAATTATACTGAAATATAAGCAAGAAAACAATTCTTAATCAACATTTACTGGTTAAGATCATAAGAAATTCATTAGAGCAGGTAGATATAAAAAAAAATCGCATGACATACTTCTCTGAGATATCCATTTATTAAAAAGAAAGTGCTGTTTTCCCAAGGTATCAACACGAAGTATGTGGTTGCATAAAAATCAACGTCACAATTAACTAAAGAATATATATATATACTTATCAAAAACAGTAAGGCATTAAAATGAACAATTGAGATTTCAATAATAATATTCGTGAAAAATGAATAATATGATTTATTGAAATTTATTATATATATATATATATACACACACTGGACAAATACACAACTCTTTTTAATTCATTAATTTGCTGTTATACCCCCTCCCTGCTTTAATATGACACTGTTATTTTTCTGAGACATGCTACCAATATAATTTAGTACCACATCTATAACAAATTTAGGATCTGGATCATTACTAATTGATCCTTCAACAAAGCCAAATTCCCTGAGTTTTGCATTTTCTTTTCACACCAATTTCCGACATGCACCAAATTTTCTAAATGGCAATGGATCGGATGATTTTGTGACCATGTGGATTGCTAAACAATAATCTTTTGTTCATCGAACCGATTTTGTACAATTTTACTTTGATGAACAGTAAAGTTATTTTGAAATTATGGATTCATAATTTACTTTTCATCCTTTAAAAATAGAAAGTATGACAATACTTCAATGCCTAATAATATCAAAAGGTTTACAGCTTTCCAGTGATTGGACACAACTAGTGGTCCAGTTTCAGTACTAAAAATTGAGCCTAAAGCATAAAACTACCTCCCTCTTTTCGCATAACTCTTCGGACATATACAGGTTTGAAAATTTCACCAGCTCTCCTCAATACTTTGAGGTGATTGTCAGTGTGATAGAAATAAAATCTAGATTCAACAGACTACATTATCTGCCTCCATTGCTCTATAACAATGCACTATTACCCATTCTGTTTTTGAATGATAGTTAATCTATGAATTATCCTGGTACACAGTTAAATATTCCCAATGTATGCAATTCTTACCAGATAGTTTATACTGAAATGAATTGATTGAGGCAGCAATGCATATCTGAAGCATTTCTTGACAAGTTTAATACTGATTAGTGGTTGCTAACTATCCTAACATTTGCAATTGTTGATTTTTCTTTCATTAACAGTTTCTCCAATGAGATAGATTGCATCCAAATTTTTTTCATCGTAAACAGTCTACTCATTAATATAGGAGAGTATATCAGCAAATTCTGTTATTTTCTTTAAGCTATACTCATGCTTTTGGTAAATAGTAACTGCATCTTTATGCTATTCTGTTACATTACATTTAGAAACCCACAGTTTAACTCAAAATACAAGATATATTAATAGTTTTACATTGTATAAAAAGCTTAATTCTCAATGAGCATCAATAAGTTTCATTGTAATTGACATAAAAAAACTGTTAACATAACTTGCTTTTGAACTTAAAAGGCTTTCTCCAGTGTGTTTATATTGTAGAAAGAGAGAGAAATGATCAGTTTAACAAAAACCTTATGATAAATGATGTATACTTCTGTTATAAAAATATTTTTGAAATTTTAATTGTAAATGTTGAAGTCAAAAGAAATAAATCATTTTTGATGTTTTCAATTAAACTTGCTTAGAACATTACAGCTCTATTGAGAAAAGTGGATGGATATTATCCTATAATCAGTAAATAGTAAATATTTAGTATTAATTTATTTTGCTTAATAATGCCACTTTTTAACACTAAAATAATTTTTTCTAAAAATTATGCACATCAAGAATTGTTTAAAATGAGTTTAAATAAATATGTATGAAGCATATATAAAACAATTAACAAATAATTTATCATACAAGAATTTTTTGAAAAAAAAATATTAAAAAATGTAAGTTTCTAAACAAATATAGATTATTAATTTCATTTACTAACCCTTTACTAGAGTTAATACAATGAACTATAGAATAACAATACACATTGATACACACAAGATATATCTTTTTTTAAACATAACATGCAAGTAAATTTCAAATAATTCTTTACAAGCATTTTCAATTTCCTTTTTCTGAGCATGTCATTCAATAATAGTATAATGTTTATTACATTATATACAAAAATTACATATTTCTTGTTATTTCTAACAATCCTTTTAAATAAAAAGTTAAATTATTAAATTTTAATCATACCAGAAATATAAATAACAAAGAAAGAAAACAATGCACAAGTTTGTAGGTTGTCCCCGTATACATACATGTGATAGATAGAGTTATTACCAAAATAAAGACATCTTTAGAATATAAATTGTTTCAATACCACACTAATACTAATGAACTACTGTTTTTATAAATTTTTTCCCCTTCACAATGCACAAAAAAGCCTGACTATTGACTTAGTGCATGCAGTTCACATGCAAATTTTTTTTAAAAGCAAAATATCCAATAATTATATATTGAATAAGAATATGTAACACTAAGTTATAATATAGATTTTCAGATTTTAGAGAACCTAAAGTGCAAATATATTGTGATTGTTGATTATACAATAGTGGTAATTATTCTACATTTTTTAAACAAATTTAATAAATTTTACTACAATACAAAAATTTAAGTGATTTTTAACAATTTTGTCTTTAAGAAGTCTAAACATGTACAATACCATTCAAATTAATTGGAATATTGCAAAAAAATACAAACTATTTTATTTGTACAAGTTATATTGGAAAGCATAAATTATTTACTCTTGAAAGAAGTTATTTAAACTGTTATTAAAGCACATTAAACTACAATTATGCAACATATTCTTTTTTTAAATGTTACAGTACATCTACAAAAAATACAGTTTGTGTTATTTTATAATGTATGCAATGCCATGCGAAGGAAAAAAAATCATAGTTCATCAATCAGAAAATTAAATGTTACATGAAGACAAATGCTAAATAATGTTTCAAGTAATAAGAATCAATAAACCTCCAGAAAATAAGTGATTTAGTTAAGCATATAATGTAATTCTTAATTAATGTTCTAGAACAGATTAAAAGAATCAGAAACAAATTCATTTTTTGAAACATTTTCAGACAAAATTTTGAGATTGAGTAACATGTAATATTTCATATTGATAAATGTCACATGTTTATCTTGATAAAGATCAGGAACCATAAAACATTTAACATCATAAATTGCATGCATATAAATGAAGGAGAGACAATTTTAAGATTATTATTACCCCCAACAAAAATATAATTTATAACTCATTAACTCCAATTACTATTTTTTTAAATTTACATTTTAATAATAAAAAACTAACATTTTAATCTTTGTAAAATAATTTTACACATGATAAATAAGAATTTGGAAGGAAAAAGTGCTTTTCTTAAAGATCCTATAAAACTACTCTTCAAAATCAGGGGAAAATCAACATAATGTAAAAACTAACTTACCCAGTTAATATTATAGATTACTGTCATTTTTTTTTTAAGCTAATACAGCATTATGCAAGTAAAAATGTCAAAAGTCACTTTATTTTCTCAGAAATTATATATAAAAGAGTGCATATACATTTATCTTCCTCAAATGATGTTTAAGATTTCCTGAAACTTCTGAAGTCTGCACTTTATTTACCTGAGAATCATAGCCAATGTAATAATCATTTGAAGACCACAACAATTTTTGAAAGTTCAATTATCTTAACAATTTTACAATCAAAGTTAATTTTTAGGCTTTTTTCCCAAACTGAACTAAGTTTTTTTAAAGTTAATTCAAAGATTTATATGTGTTTATACTGAAATGAGAAGCTGATAATTAGTGCATAAAATAAGAAATCTAGTTTCCATTTCCTGATTTGCACATAAAAGTTAAAATTTGCTTCCAGAGTTGAATGTTTTTGAATTAAAGGGGTTGGAATTTTTTCCCCTTTACTCAAGTTATGGTAAAACCATAAAAAAAATCCTTAAACATTTATTCAACATGGAATAAAATCCAAAAAATAAGAAAGAATAAGATTTAACATGGGAATTGCACATATTTTTAAAGTTCTTCTAGTGAAAGAAACGCGTACACAAACCATGAAACCTACCCACAGTATAACTATCTTTCATCCTCAAATTAAGTCCTCTCATTTTTAGGATTCATCATTCAATGAAAAAAGATTGTACCTTGCTCTACATCAAGACTTTTATAAAAACTGAAAAATAATAGGTATATTATGTGTTTTAATTACATGCAGAGGAAACAAATTTTAAATATAAACAACCTTGTTTTTCCTATTTGCTACTTTTTGAGATTGATTATAAATGTATGATTTGTGAATATTTAATAATCTAAAGATGTATAATTAATTTACTTCTTATGATATTTTTTTTTTTTTTTGATAATTTTATCTGGATCTGAACAAATACTCCAGAATTTTAATACAGCAATGAACAGGCATATAGATTTTACATTGATAGTCAATTTAGAATCTAAGTACTATAAGTTATTTCTTTTATATTTTTGAAACACAGTCATAAAATCAATTTTCTCAAGAATGTCAAGCATTAGAGAGTAATAGGAAGTGCTCTGCAATGATTGGTATAAAAGCAATTTTACCACCATTTTTTATAAATCTTTTAATGTCAATTTAATCCCATCTTATTTCAAAACATTTTGAAGAGTTCCAATTAATTAGAGTAATATTGTACATAAAGGTTGTAAAACATATCATTGTACTAGTAGCTAGCTATTCACTAGTTTAAAATTCACAATAAGATTGCTATCTATTAAATTGATTGGACAGTGTAAAATTACACACCAAGGAATTAGGTTAATACTATAATTAGACCTATTTCATTTTCATTCATGCAATTCAAATAAATGTGACATTGACATCAATGTAGTTTAATGCAAAAACCTACACATATTCATTTTTCTAAAAACAATTGGAACAGGTCTACATTATCCAAACAATATTAGTCAAATTATAATTATTGCAGGAATCACTAAAAACACATCAACAACCAGTTTTAATACATACTTCTAAAAATAATTCTATCTAATGGGAAGAAAAATACTGTTAATTATCAAATTAATACTTACATAATTGAAACATTATTCATAATGGATACATGCTTATATTATTAGTATATTGTGCAATATACAGATTTCATGCAACTAATACTGTTGTTAAAATAAATTAAATATGCAACCTACTAATCATATAACAATTGACATCCATTAAATCCTTTAAGCAGGTAGATATTCCATCATCTTGAGAATTAGATCCAAAAATTCATAGTGGAAACATGACTTCTTGAGACAAGTTGAAGTCATTATGCACCTACAGAATTAATTCTCTACACAGCAGAGAAACCTTTTTAAGAAGTAACAAACTGCTTCATCACAACCGGATCAAAACAAACCAGCATGCATTTTTGGCAAGAAACATTCAATGAGCTTTTGAGCCAATATTCCAGTTAAGTTTGCACCACCTCTGGTGGAACATCAGGAGGCAAAGGTGCAGCTTTTGAAGGATCCAAGTAATTGTAGAGGGGATACTCACAAAAGATCAACACTTTCAACAGCTGAGGGACATCTCTATACACGCCAGCTGGCAAGGGAACAAGTGGACTCGTGTTCATCTTGTAAACACGATATTCAGCAATACTAAACAAGAAAAATATGCAGCCATTATAAATCATCTTAGTTCATTATGTTCTTAAATAATTGATTATACTAAAAAATCAATAACTATATTAATAAAACACATAAGCAATTATAAATAGTAACTGTCAAAATGTCATGGCAAAAGGCATGTGTTTAATTTTAAATAAGATAAATATCTAAATAGTGATAAAATCTGGATACAGAAACAAGAAAATTGTGAATATTATGAAGGCAATAATAATAATATTTTAAAAATCAATGAATAATATGTTGATTGATCAATACAAAATACAATTTCTGAAATATGTAACAAGTAGTAGGGACTACCATATTTGTAATAAAACCATAAAAAATATATAAACTGATAATATATCAAAATCATACTAAAGAGTTACTGAAAAATAAAAATAATATAATAAATTAATATGTAATTAAATTATTTCATAACATAATTAAAAAATCAGGAAAACTATTGATACTAATAATTTAAATGTTAATATATCATATTAGTATATCTAATATGACAAATTTCTATCTTGCTAACTTCCAAAAATAAAATGTATCACTCACGATCTATATCTTTCATCTGCACTTCTTTCCAACAATGGCAGTCCACTCAAGAATAGCAAAATACATGTGGTGAAAATAGGACTGAGAACAGCTAACCATTCTGGGCCACGCAAAGTGTTTGCAGATATAATAAATATACCCCACCACAGCAAAATTTCTCCAAAATAATTTGGATGACGGGAGTACTTCCAAAGACCTATTAAAGAATGACATGTCTATAAATTTGACTCAGATGAAATACAACAACATAATTTCAGATAATACAGCAAAATCTAAAGGGAATTTAATTCAAAGAAAAGGCATTTTCTTAACAACTCTTTGTTTGAGTATAAAATAAAACAAAATTAAAGGTAAACAAGATATCAATCATTGGCATGGCCAAGTAATTTTAGCTCGTTTTTCACATGTTGTATTTTACAATAATGCAACTAATGAACTTTTTACTAACAGAAAGTAGTGTACTGTACCACTCCTCTAAATGTACTACTATTAAGCTGAAAAAGAATAATGACACAAATCTGTATCAGCACTATAAAAAAGCAAAACTTAGCGAAATTCAGGAAAATTTGTAGGAAAATTCGGGAAAACTAAGAGAAAATTTAAATATGATTTGGCTCATCTAGGGCACAAATGCGACCACATGCCGAAAACCCGAGGTCAATTGGTTGCTTATTGGCTGAGAAAAAGGTACGACAAAATATGGAACGAAGACGAAATTTGCGTCCTAATAGCGCTTTTGTTCCACTACGTGAAAAACGCGCTAAAAATATATATAATTTTAACCTTAAAATTTAGTAATTATAGCAAAGTGAGAGAATACATCAAATTCAATGGAATTTGGAATTCAATTTCAAATGGAAAGAATTTAAAGATTAAAAGTTGTGGAAAATAGGCAAAAACATCCCAAGATTTACCATTAACAGTCTCCTTTACTAACTATATTTTTAAAAAAAATAACTACAAATAATGCTTAATATGCACAAAATGCTGTAATTGGAGTCACTGAGGTGGGTGATCAATTTTATACAGCATATCTAAAATGAATATAAATAATTATCAATTTTATTAAGTTGGTGCAACTAAAGAAAATGAAGGAAAAATGTTTATTTCCTACAAATATGAAGGCTAAATATCAAATTTATGAAAAACTTTTATTTTCTGTAACTTACCAGCATCACACCATCGATCTTTTGTGGTTGAACTCTTTTTGAATTTGAACTTTTGAATGTCAGAGATGGATTCACACAGAAAACCTACAGAAAACATTACTGTTCCTATAATGTCCAAGACCGTCATGGGCGGAGGATTCACATCAGGAGCTACTTTCCTGGGTGAATTTATAAATATCACAGGGAGACTAACAGTAAAGACCCAAATAGCCTACAAAACAAAAACAGGTAAACACAGACCTTTCAAGTTGAAATATTAAAAGAAACCAACAGCTATACATTACAATAGATAGAAAATACGATTTTATATTTATGCTTCAAAGTTAGACTTGTACATACATAGGTAAACAAAAATTAATAATAATATGCCAGTTTGTAGTTTCTTGTATACTATCTGCAATAGAACTATCTGTAAAGTCTGTAAACTAAATAAATGTAAAAAGTAATATTTTTTTTTAAAATATACAATCTGTAAAGACTGTAGGCTAAATAAATCCACAATTACAATATATTTTTTTTTTAATTACAATGTCAATTTTTTTTAAATATTACTTTTGAGCCATTTAGCATGTAAAATGTTTTTAAAACACCATGCTCTCAGATAATCTCCAGGAAATCAAGCTTTCTATTTATATTTAAAATGTATACATCCCTTTAAGAAGACACCACTCATAGTGTGATTGCAACAATCTGTAGTTATTGACTGCACAATATTATTGAACACAAATCTTATCTTAACTTTTTTCATTCAGTTGTTTGAATACATAATTTCTTGCAATTATTTCTTAATTCAATATTGGCCCTTCTCAAGAAAAAAAAATTAAATTTAAAAATTTAGAATCTTATTAATAACATTTGAAAGATGATTAACATAAGGCTGTTTCTATAATTAAACAAATATTTCTTTAACTATTATGATGATATGAAAAAGATACAATTAACTGCAACAAGAAAATTATTACTGCTAAGGTAAAAATGGATAAAAATTTTCCTCTTTTATAAATATTTATTAAAATCCAAGGTATTCCGATTATAAATGTGTTTTTTAAGATTTGTCTTGAAATACAAATAGGATACTTTGGTAACAAAGTGAACACAAAAATTTAAAATGGGTGATTTTACAATTAAAAACAATAACATATTACAAAACTAATTTCGTCAATTTAAAAACAAATCAATTTCAATACTATTATATATGTTATTTTATAATTCAAAAACTATTATTAGTTGATAAACATTATGTATCATGCTTTAAATTTCAATAACATTTTTCAATGAATTAACAGTGTTCACTATTAGCATATAAATTCAGATAATTACTTTTAAATGTTTTAAAAAATCTCATATAAAATATGCATTTCTAAAACACTCCCCCCCCCCCAAATTTAGATACTTTTTCTATTTTTAAATTTTTTCCAGGTTTAACATATTAGAATAAGTTAGTAATTACTAAAACTTTTAAAAATCAAAAGCATAACAAACTACCCTAATTCAGTGCCTTTCATGCATATAATTATGATTTGAGAACCTTTGATTAGAATATTTAGATATATTCCAGAACTAAGCCAAATTGATTCAATTTCTTAGGGTATTGGCTAGTTTCAGAAAAAATTTTGATGATTACTATCCAGGTCCAGGTAATTGAATGGTTTAAGTCTAAATGTGTATTAAATTATGGTTATGTCATGAAAAAAACTCAATGCCCTAAAAAAAATTACTTAAACTTATAAATATAAATAAATTTAATGAGTAAATGAACAAGAAAATCATTCATTAAATTAGAAAACAACATAAAACTTTATTTTCATATAAATGGTTTTATTATTCAATTTTTTCTATAATAATACTATTTTTATTAAATTATTTTAGATATGAATACATGTTTTTATATTTTTTTAAATAAGAGAACATTTACCTGAAAAGTCCAAAATACAGCAAATCGAATCACATTGCTTCTTCTGTCATCAAATCGTTTATCTCTGCCAATTTGAAGGATTCTATAGAATAAGAATCCAGACAACCGTAAGCCCCATGCACAGACAAATGCTGTCACCATTATTTGTCTCAATTCATAAGTCTGTAAAAAAATATTAAAAATGTGTCATGTACAATATTTTTGTTTAGAAAGGTACTAAATAAGATTATAAATCATATTCTACAAGAATGACATAGGAGATTTAAAATTACAGAAATTTTATTCATAAGAAATATTCAGGTATAATATAAAATTTAAATATATATATTCTATAAAATAGAAAATAATTTATTTTTAATTATGTTATACAATAACAGAAGACAACCTATGTATCTATTTTATTTTTATTTTAGAATGAAAACTGCAAAATAATACCATAAAGGTGAGATAATCTTTCAAGAAAGAAGAGATTTCATCATAATTAATCAAAGGAGGAAAAAATGACATTTTTGTATATCTCAAAATAATAACTGCTTCTAAATTTGGACAGTTTGCAAACCTTTTTAGATGGCGAAGGAAGATGCATTTAACTCACTGTAAATTTATTTTCCCATTATAAAGAACAAGCATATTCCTACCGTGTTTTAAACTCTCTCTACCACACATATAATTCATTTATATATATATATATATATTTACGATCATATGTAAAAAATAAGCGTTTAAATATGTTTCATATATTTTTCCATATTTTATGTAATCTAATGCAGAGTGGCATACAACCCCGCAACTCTCACATCATGGGGGGGGGGGGAGGTCAGGATTCTAGGGGCCTCAAAGATTACGGTTTTGCATTCCTTTGTAAGATCTGGCTTGGGACCCAAAACCTGACTTTGCAGGGGGACCCTAATATTCTCCGTTATACAACTGTTTATGCAATTTGTAAATTTAAAAACCTTTTCATAAAACTCGCAACATTATAAAAAAGTGTCTTCAATTATTCTTTTTTAAAGACTGGAATTTCTGTGTTAATATGCATTATGTGTTTTCTTAAATTTAATTCAAAACAGTTCTTTAAAGTTAAATTATTTATTTTCATAAACAAAAACTGATATTAAATTGCATTAAAAAAAATTTTTTTTAAATCATACTTGGCATTCAGCTGTTTTTACCTTTTAATATAGAATCAGCACTACTGATTTGTAAAACAATCAGCTGATTTGATTTTGAATCATGCTTGGAGGGGAAGAGTGGAGAAAATGTGAATGAATCATAACCAAATTAATTTTTTTAAGCTTTCGAAAACTAAGGAAATACTATCTGATAAAATTGAAATACACTTCACAGAATTTTACAAGGAAAGCAAAGGTATACATTACATATCTAATGAATTCATGCAATAAAAGGCACTTTATTTTATTTAAAAATGTTGCCAAAATTGTAAAATTTTCTTCAACATAATTTGTTTAGTTATTATTCAACCATTTTAGTTTTTAATACAAATTTTACATTAAGTCCATTGTAATTGACATTTTATTTTATGCTAAATTTAGAATTTGTCAAGGTATTTTATCACTAATGACAGAAATGTAACTTTGATTGCAAACAGGAGAGACATCAAAATACAAGCTAAATTCATTTTTTAAAAAATGGTACTTACGTATTATCGCAATAATTGCCAGCGTTCAAGATAATTCGCCAAGTTGGAACCCCCAATTTCGCCAGTGTTGTATGTGCTGAATTGGCAATCATGTGATTTGTTTCATATCAAGTCACCAATTAAGTTGCGATAATACAAAGAACCAAAAATACAGTGTCTGTCTTAATTTTTTTTCTCTAGACTGAGAGTAAGTGAATATTAACGTCGCACTGTTTAGCAACATGAGGGCTTTTGGCGACGATCCGCGTAATTTTGAACCATGGTCAAGTGACACGAACGACACCCGAGCTGCCTCCCCCACCCGCTCTCCTAACTACAACACCACACGAACAGGAGGACGTTTGAGCTCTCGACAGATTTAACGTGCATCGCTCCCCTACACGGCGGGTCTTTAGTGGTACTGGGATCGAACTCATGACACGCTAGCCATGATCCAATGCCTAGACCACTTGGCTACCGTGGCCACTCTAAAGACTGAGAAAAAGCACTGAAGGAAAAAAATTAAAACAGCTTGTTTTTCAATATTTGGTTTCTTTAATTCATTTGGTTACCAATTATCAGGCTTCTGAAAGATATACCTATTTTTTCATTATTTTTATCAAGTCTAATTTTTTTTAAACAAAAAGTGTCTTTTTTTAATATATTAGGGTAAATTATCCCACAGTAGCCGTTTATTTAGAAGAGCGTTTGCATACTACGAGAAACAAGTCATAATGGTATATGAACAGAATATTAAGTTCATAAATAAATACTTTTTTCTAGCAAAAAATTTAACTGTCAAGCTTTTTTCATCAAAAAGAAAAAGCTATTGTTAAAAAAAGCCAGATATTGTTATGTTAAAAACAGCATTAACCTTAATTATTACCCAAGAGCATGACAAAAAATTTTAAGTAGTGTTGTAGATAACAAAAATTATAAATTATTTTAAACAATCAAACTGATGAAAAACAACAAAAAAAAACTCTTTAATTTATGTTTAATGCTTTCATATACTCAAAATGCATAAAATTCTTTTATTTGAGAAAGTATTTTCTAACATTATTTTACATAAAACGCATAAATCACAAATATGTGACTAGAGTAAAATAGATACTAATTACTCACTTGAGAAAGCACAAATGTCAAAATAGCAAGGATGATGAAATTGACTCCTCCAGCAAAATCAGTGACTTTGTCAAACTGAAAAGTTGCAGCAACGATGAAAAATAGTAGCTGCATTCCCAGAGTGATAATGGCACTGATTAATAAGTGATCCACATCCAGAACTACTATTGCCATTTTTTCAGAATCAGAACTAAATAATGAAAAATCAAAGAATCAACTTTAAACAAACAAAAGTATGACATAATGAACTGAAAAAAAAATATATATATAGTAACTAAAACAACAATTTAGGAACTTAAAAGCATCAACCATCAACTTTATTCATTATAAAAAAAATTACTTTTGTTATGTCACCAATATCTTACATATATAACACATAAAAGTTTTTATGCAACAAATTACTATACTATTATAAGTTATACCATATGGAACACTTAAATCACATCGATATCTTAATATGCAATACCATATGAAATTTATTTTTCACCCATTATCAGCAAAGGTTAGACAGTTTAAAACATCAAAAAAATTAGAAAAAGATGGCAAAATTCACCATAACGAGAGAATTTATCAACAATGCCAGTAAAAACTGAAAAAAAAATTCTGTATTTTTCAAATATATTTAAGAAAAAAATGAGGGAATTAATAACGTCAAAAACACATTTTTAAAATGTAATATCTTAAACACTCCACCAATTAAATAAGAATTATTCACATAATGTGACAATACATATTAAATTGTTGGAAGGTACAAGATTCATTATGTATGGGAATGTTCATCAAATAAGTCACATTTTGTAGATGTTATACACTTACTTGTCGATGTTTTCTAACCAAAATATGTTATTAATTTCGATAAACAATAACATAAACAAGGATATTTCTGAAAACATAATAGATTATCAAAGATATTTAGGATGAGATGATCAAAGATGAAGTCAAGACTTACCAGATTGCAGCTCAAAAACATAAAAAGCCGTACGTTGTACGAAATTTAATACTTTAAACCCCCAGGTACACCAAAGTATAGTAGAACAGATATATACAACTTTTTAAAATATGATCTAAACCACAGTTTACTGCAAAAAATGAATCAAAACACTTAGTTATCGAGCATATAACAGGGGTCTGTCAACTGGGCAGCATGAGTAGGAGAATCCGCGGCATCATGTCTGATGGCAGCGCAATTTTTACGTAACTTGCGCATGACGTTTTATGTAACGCTCTTGAAGAGCAGGACTTTAATCGAGGACAAAAGCATTGTTTTATCGTTTCCTCTTTATATAATTCTGAAAATAATGTTAAATTTTAAACGTGAAAGAAACCTGTTTTTTCCTCCTCCAAAGAATCTGTTTGCTTTTGCAATTTCTTTTCGAACAGAAAAGAATTTATTTTAAAGTAGTTTCGAAATTCCAAATTCGTTCTGTTTTGAATGCCGTTTTCATAAAGCAATTCTTTCTTAATTTCTTTAAAGCAATTGCATCAGAACTTTTTTTAAAATTCTCTAAACTCTAAAACTCTAAATTGCAACGAATTTTTATTCCGTCTTTGCTTCTGCACCTTGAAGAGCTGCATACAATTGTCCATGAGAAAATATTGTTTCCTTCGATGTTACACAAAAACCTACTTTTTTTCAAAACTCTGCCCCTGGGATTTATTAATAACTGAACTCAGTGGTGCAACAGCCCATGAGGGTCAAGGGCTACTGTGCCCATCTCAGTTTTCGGGACCTTAAGCGCTGGGTTGCATGTGCAGATGTTTCAGTCAAGCGGTCAATCTGACACGAAATCTCCAGTGTTCAGTTCCCAAGCAAGCTCTGTACTCATTTATCGACCCGCGATTCATTAACAGTCATGGCAAATGCCCATCTTACAGGGAATTGTATATCCTCATGTGTCCAGTGGGGTCCTTGGTTAAATTCAACTTCTTACGACCTATTTTTACTAACTATACCTTAAGTATAGATAAATTTATTACAGCATCTCGAAAAACTTTTCTTAACTATAAAGTGATAAAGTAATTTTACCTTTAATTAATTAATTTTTGTTAATTCATCACAAATTATTTGCACTCTATTCATGCATCAATTGTTTTGCATTACTTGTTTGGTATTTGATAAGATGGCATAAGATATAAGAAATTTCTAAAAATCTGTTACATATATTTCCAGTATATGTGTAATAAATATCTCCAATATGTATACTGAAACAAAACTCATTAAATCAATTTTTCTTTCATATTCTTCATTAAAATAAAAATGGAAAATATTTAATGAACTAGGACTAATCGATAATTTATAGATTTGGTCAATTTCATGAGTTCATTGTGTTCATTATTCTACCACACATTAAAATGAAACATATTCTGTTTAACAGCGATAAAAGTTAGAGTAAAAAATTAAATTAGAAAATATTCGTGAGGTGTGCATCCATTGTAATGGAGTAATTTCAGGAATACAGCTAAATTATTTTTTTTTCACAGTGTGATTTCACATGAATGAACAGCGTTTTAAATGCTCCTGTCCATTTTTATGTCCAGACGCAAAATGTTTTAGGAGTAGCATAGTGTTACGAATTTTGTGTAAAGAATACTTAAAATAGTGTAAATGATTTATATTTGGATGTGTAATAGGTTAACATCACTTTCTGTTGTATTTATTTTATGTTAGAATTGTAATATTCGCAAGCAACGCCGTGCCTTACATTATAATGGCGATTCAATGGAAACTTGGCGATAGAGCCAAATTGGCCTCATTTTTGGCGAGTTCATGACCATATGGATTCTTCTGGAAATTATTGGCAAAATCTTCTCATATCATGATCTATGAAATAAGTGGATCTTTCTCGAAAGATCCGTGAGGCCTATAAATAGGGAGTCGCTCACCGAAACTGAGTTAGAATTGTCTACATTTTCCTGACCAACGATTAGTTATTATTACGGTTGTTGAATAGGACGAGCGAGTGCTTGTGAACGCATTACGTATTTGTATTTCAGACACTGATAATTGTGTCTGAGTGCCGTAGAAGGTGTGAAGACCTTCTGAGATTTATTTTGAGAATTCTGCTGCTGCATCCTGTATTTCAAGGATTGTTTTTCGACAATAAATTTCCATCGCTCCTGAAGAACTGTTTTCCTCTTTGGGACTGGTTGCATAAAATCCTCGAACCCCAATCTACATAACAATGTATATTTTAAGTATTATTCTGTAACAATAAAAGGAAAATGGGAAATATAATTTTGAATTTAGAATGAGCATCATGTCATCATAAAGATTATTTGAAACGACTTCTGACCAAAATGTAACAATTATTTTGTAGTGATAAAAATATTCTTCTTTATATATTGGAAATATTTGTTAAGTAAACTAAACAATGCCATAGTGCTTCTGAAATTGTATTTATTATGATTACTTTTACAGTCATTCATTTTTCATGAATAAAAAATAAATTTATTTCTTCTTTACTATCACATTAAATCTTCTTAAGAATTTATCCAACTGCAGAAGTACAGAAGCATATAATCCTACTAAGAAGCATAGTTGTAGTGTTTACTCCAATAATATAAATTCAAGTAAAAATCAAATTTAATATGAATTATAAAGAAGCAGCATCCAAGATAACCTCGAAGTTATGATCGTTATCGTTAATTGTTGGGGATCTTTGATCATTACTGAAGAAATTTTAATTTTCCCAGAAACAAAACTTACGGAATATAATATTTTTCTTAGAGTATTGTTAAAAGGGTTCTCTAAAAAAGTTTTTTTCAAGCCTTTCCATTTTCTCTCCCCCAATTGGGCTGCATTTTAACAACTTGATCTACGCAGACACGGCAACTCCCCTAAAATGAGAGTCATTTCATGGTAGCACCATCTAGTGGAGGCGTAGTTAACAAATATTTGGACGCTTGAATTCTCAATTCAAACTCTCGTCGGATGCTAAATATTGCCATGATTTAATTTTGCCGAGAACACCAGAGCCAAATTGATACTCAAGGGATTTTTTACATGTCATATAATCATATGACAATCATACCTACGATTTTCGCATAAAGAAAATCTATCAATCCAGCCGGGATTGAACCCACAACCTAGGGCTTACGAAGCGCGCTACCTTTAAGTCCTCTGAGATATTGTATTTGTGGAAGTATTTCATTGAGTTCAGAAATCATCTGTGAGAAAATAGAACTTTTAAAACTTTTTAAAATACGTGATAATAATAGTGTGATCGTGTCATATGTATTTACATATTTATATTTATTGTAATTATTTATTAAAAAGTAACTAAAATAAATTTTTTCTTTGTTGACCTAAGTAGGAATTGACTTTTAAATTTTTTTTAATATTACTTGTCCTTTATCTATTGAAAAAAATTATCATATACATTTTAACATTTGACTGGCCGTTAACAGTTACTTCTATATTAAATATTTCTATTAACAAAGTTTGTTGAGAATCAAGGAAAATATTAGTCTTATTTCTACTGAGGAAAAAGTTTAGAATCGCTCATAAATGGACAAGAGATATACTTAAGCACCCAACAGAAGTGTTGTACACTGAAGCGAAATAAAAGTGCCGCTGGGCGGCGTTGTTTGTGACGTCAGTCTGCGAGCTGACGAATAGATTCAGAACTGATTGTGCTCTCGGCGGAAGCTGAACGTTAGATTTTTATGTATCATAATGTGCCATCCTCAGTAGAATAAATGAATAGTTTTCTTGAAAGACGTCTAGTCTTATTTTGACCAAAGTTACTCAGCATCTAGTAGATGCACCCTGCAATTGAATTTCTAGAATCTAATTCGACTTTGCTTTCGAAGAAGAAGCGCCACAATAATACATTCCCTATTTTATGAAAAACTTCAGGGCCAATAGAAAGAGAGTTAAAATGACCTTGAAAAAGAATCAAAATTTTTCGAAGAAATAAGTGGCCTGCAGTTATAAATCGGTAATTCCTACCTTTTCATTTAATTTCTTTGAAACAAAAAGATAATGTTTTTATTTTCGAATTGTATTTTCTTGAGATTTAAAATAATTTGCAAATATTTGGAACACATTAAAATAAAGAGAAGTAATATCTTATTGTGTGTATTTGCTTTTTTTTTTACAGAAAGGTCTGTAAAAATAATATCAAGTTAACAAATTCTGCTACATTCAAAAATTCTTCACTGTCTTTAATTATATATATATTTTAGCAAGGACTCATTCATTTTTGACGCCCAGGGGTGGACTGAATCGCTTGATGGGTTATTTTCTTCTTCAAAGTGGACTAGATTCTTCTCTCACGCCTTGGGACGAAACAGCTGTGGCATCGGCTAACAGACGGACGTTTGTTTCTTCAACGACTCCCAGAGGCGAATTGATTCACCTGATGGCATTTTCTTTACAGAGATATATAGAATGGATACACCTGTTTTGACAGCTGTCTCTTCCTTCATTCCCTCTCACATGTGGCCTAATTTGCACCATATAAACTGGTTCTTTTTTCTTTAAATTTTTTTAAGAATATTTATAATTTGTATGACACCAAAATTTAAATAGTATGCGGGAAAATATCGAAATTTTACTATAAAGATATTCAGGGGTAGGAGCTGAATTTGGAATGTCAACGTTTCAAGTTATATCCGACTACTGGTGGTGAAAAACTGAAGAAAGAGCAAGGAGAAGAAACGGGGGGGAAAAGAAAGATTAATAAAAAAATTAATTCTACAAATGCACAAGAACAACGGTTGGACCAGGAGACTGGGGTTGGAATAACACACTATATGCATATATGTATACTATTCATAGAGGTCCCGAATATTTAAATAGTAATGAGAATATTCTTTCCAATGATGATTAACGAGGGTGGTGAACACAAATTTGTCATAAATGAATAGAAAAATCCTATGACTCAATCGTGTTCGAATAATTTGAGTTATTGAATGAGTGAGTATTTATTAACCTCGCATTATAAAGCAACACAAGGGTTATTGGAGATGGACTTCGTAATTTTGAACCACACCTGAGCTACCCTCCCCAACCCAAACTACCAGACAACGCCATGGGAGGACTTAAGGGCATCGACAGATTTGGCGTCCATCAGCTCCTCTACAAGGTGAGTCTTCAATGGCAATACGGCTTCAATCCACGACTCGACTTTGCCGGCCACTAGTTCGTAACCATAACCGTTGGGCTTCATGAGTATTGAAAATGAAATATTATTAATAGTTAATTTTGAAAACATAAATAATAATTTTACGTTTCGATAAAAAAAAATTACAAAAAACGAATTTTCAAATAAAATTTCATTTTACTATACATTGCTATCATTGAACTTTACATAAAACTTATATGAACTTATATGAACCCATAAAGTTTGTATGAAATTTACATAATAATACTTGTATCGAACATTGCCAAATTCGATAAAAGAGTCACAAGTGAGGCTTATTATTGCAAAATATCTATCTTTTTATTCGAATAAAAAGGTGGATATTTTGAAGAAACATTTATAATAGTCCTTTAATTAATAAATTCACATGACGATCCTTAAAAAAATTAATTTTTCGTCAAATAAACATATTTATAGCTAATTAGATGCACAAGAGCATGTTTCACAAAAAATATACCTTATTTTCTTGAAATAATTAAAAAAATTGCTTTCTTGAAAATATTTTTATTTAGAAATGTATTTGTTTATCTACTAGTTCAAGTCATTTTTTAATCTCGATAGAAGTTCCAACTTTTATAAAGTACTTTTACTGTATTTTACATTCTTTCTCCTAGCCTCAAGAATTTGGGAAGGGTCCCTAATTCGGAACCACTTTGTATGTGTGTGTGTATTTCATTTAGTACACAAATAAAGTATCTTCTTCGAGGGCCAGGTGGCCGCGGTAGCCTAGAGGCCACTGTAACGAACTCGTGGCTAGCGTGTCATGAGTTCGAGCCTAATACCACTGATGACCGTCGTATTGGAGAGCGATGCATGTTAAATCTGTCGAGAGCTCAAACGTATTGTTTTTTCAACCTTTTTTTGATTTTGAAGAAATTTAAGTGATGAACGTATAACATAAACTATGATATTAGTCCTTTTAATTAAAATGTATAGAAAATTCCTGTACCAAAATTAAAAAGAAAAAACATTTTTCTTCTTTCTACTTTCTGATGAATTGCTCACATTTCTTTTGAGTCTTGTTTTGCTGAAGAATGAATCAAATGTTATTGATATAAAAGAAAAAATTTTCCGAACTGTTGTATGGTATTACAACAAACAATACATCATTTAGTATTGCATATATCAGTAATATACAAACAGGGGCGGCTCTAGGGCCGGACAAACCGGACCCATGTCCGGGGCGGCAAATTTTAGGGGCGGCATTTGGACCAAATTTTAAAAATACTTTTTTTTGTTGTTTTGGAAAATTTGGAAGAAGTTAAAGTACACTATCAGGAAAAAATATTCAGAACGAGATAATTTCTCTTTTATATGAGAATATTAAATTATACATTGTTCATAAAATTAAACAAGCTAAATATTGTTCGATAATTTTAGATTGCGTCCCTGTGATGCCAGCAAGATCGAACAAATGACATTTATGGTAAGTTATACATGTATTGAGAAATCTAATTCTAACTAAGTTATCGTTAAAACTAATGCGAGTTTTTTTCGTTTCCTTCCAGTTGAAAGATTAACTGGAAGAGAACTTTCAAATTCAATAGTTGAGAAACTTAAAAAAATTAGGGCTAAATTTGCTAGATATGTGGGGTCAGGCCTACAATAACGGAGGGAATATAAAAGGCGAGAAATCAAGGGCTCAATATAAAATAAGAACGTTAAATCCGCGAACAATCTATGTGCTATGTAGTAGCCACTCTTTAAATTTGGTCGTTAATGACATGGCAAAAGCATCCTTAGAAGCCTGTACTTTTTTTAATATTGTTCAAAAAAAAAATTTTTCCACCAATTTTTCTTTGGGTTATATTATTAAAATGTATAAAGGGCATAAAACTTTAAAGCCACTTAGTGTAAATAGCTGGGAAAGCTGAATAGAGGCTTATAAACCCTCAAGTTATCAATTGAGAAGTTTTTATGATGCTTAGTTTTTATAATAATGCTGAAATTGACAACTCTATAAGAGATGAGGCCTCTGGATTAAATTATACTTAACAATTCAAGTTCCTATGGCCATCATTATTTGGTATAAAATCTTTAATTGCATTAAAATCCAACAAGCAAGCTATTTCAAACAAAATATTACGATCTATCATCTACTATGGAACTATCAAGAAATTGTAAAGATTTTCCTAAGGATGTGACTTTTGATAAAATGTACTTTGATGCAAAAGAACTGGCCGTCGAGATTGATATATCTGCTAACTTTGAGGTGACGCAGCCACGTCACAGAGTTCGACGGAAGAATGTGAATTTTAATTATGAAGCACAAAATGATCCGATGGAATATCCTAAATTAAAATTCAAGAGAGAGTTTTATTTTTTTACATTGGACGAAGCAGTTAATGCCTTGGAATACAGATTTAACTTAATGAGTACTGACAACAATTTTTTTCAATTTTTGTACAATATGTATGATTTAAGAGATACCCTTAAAGCTTTAACTAATTAAAAACTGTAAAAATTTAGAAATGATGTTGACCGACGGACAATCATTCGATGTAAACGCGCTTGATTGAGCAGATGAGATATTGTCAGAGTTTCAGCTTTAGAAGGCAAAAAAAAAAAAAAAAAAAAAAAAAAAAAAAAAAACAGCCCAGTTGAAGTTTTAAAATTTATTTCTGTTTTAGAATTTGCTCCAAATCTCGCTATTGCATTTATTTTACTTTCTTTGCTAACAAGTTTGGCAAGTGCAGATATTAGTGTCTCAAAATTAAAATTCATAAAAAATTTCTTGCAGTTCTCAAATTCTAAAGATAGATTAAATGGCTTAGCTACATTGGCTATCGAACATGAAATAGCTGAACAAATTGATCAGAAAATTTTCAGAATTAAAAGTCAGAACAGTGGTAATGTTTTACTTTTTAATGTATATATATATATATATTAAAAACTAAAACATATAAAACATTATCTTTGTTAATAATAGTTTTTTTTTTACTTTGGGGAAAGGGGCGGCATTTTTCATTTCTGTCCGGGGCGGCAAAATTGCTAGAGCCGGCCCTGATACAAAATATACTTTTTACAATTAATAATAATACATTTTAATGCTAAGTTCATATAAAGAAAAATAAAACATTATATCAGACCAAAAATTTGGAAAGCAGAAAAAAATTGAGTTCACAGGAAAAACTAATCACCAGTCACCTTCTTCATTTTTGTATTACGAACGTTTGTAAAGTGTGTAAGTAGCTATTACTAATTTTTAACTTATCAACGTCAGTTTTTGTACCCTCTATTGGCCATTACATATCACACTTCCTCTGAAACGGGTAGTTAAAATATCAAAACTGTATGATTGTAAAATTTCTCTCCCATAAATTTGAAACAAAATGCAACAAGTATTTTCCTAGATTAAAGTTTCTTCTCAAGTGTGAACCAGTCATAAATTTATTTAAACAATTTATAATTAATGTAACGCATTTCGTATTATTCAAAAATAGCTAAATGAACCATGAAGTGCATAATTACCTCAATACCCAAATTTTGTAATTTTTAACGTTTAAAATATGGACAAGTTCTTCTTTGTAAACAAAAAACCTTGAGCCGAAACTGAATGACTTCCAATCCTACTTCCGGTGTAATGTTAATCTATGGGAAAAGATTGAAATTCAAATGAGTTTTTCAAACTTTTAATGCAAGTTTTTGAAACTTTTTTTTGCACTATATGGATAGAAGATGATCTGTAGATTTCAGATTCAGGATTTTATAGTATTTATTTCAGTATCTTTTCTAAGATACCTTGCTAATTTTTTAGCTCAAAGCAATGGCGATTTTGAATTAACCGGAAAAAGAAAAGGGTACTAATGACTGCAGCGTCCCCACAGCAAGCTTTACGGTAGAACTTGTCCATATTATTAAACCAATCTCGTACTAGATACTTAGAAAAAAAAAATTCTATTGTTGTTGTCGATGATGATAAAAGATGCGAGGAAACATATCATTATCTCTCTTTTAGAATTTAATTGTTTTATTATTAAATATGAATGTATATTTATTTTTTACAAACAAATTCTGAACTTTCTTTTATTCGGTAGTACTTTCTCCTAAAATTTTCTGAAGATGAAAGAACATCGGATATCAAGTTGGATTAGGCTCTAGAGATCTGTAGTGATACCATCTATATAAACCAGTAACAACCTCCGCACAATGGTGATCAATTTGGTGTAGTGGTTAAGTTACTCGGTTTCGGACCCAAAAGTCCCGGGTTCTGTCCTACCAGGATAAAACGCGCCACATCAAATCTTCCCTGTGGAAGACAGAATTCACGCAAGTTAACAGTATGTGATCCGGCTTTCTATAATTGATATTAAATTACTAATTATGCTAATTGCGATTTTTTTTTTACAAATCTGATTCAGTTAGTGCCGATTTCGGCTCATTTCAGGCCCTGAGTGTAGAAGATTTGCAGGCCCTCTTAGCACAGGTGGATCCAATTTATAACCAGAAAATGGTTAAGTCCAGCTTATTCAGTACCTTCCAGGCTCCGGGCCCCTGGCTGCTCGCCCCAAGAGTGCAATGGATAAACTTACTCTGGATTCAGTATTCCAAAATGAATCACGGTAAAAATTTCTTGGGGTCCGGTAATCTTATTATGTTTTATCCGACTGTATTTCAAATCAGTCCATTATGTATTATCACTTTCAGAAAGCTTTTAGATAAAGTAATGATTTGTCAAGTACGTGTTTAGAGTCTTTTACAGAAAATCGAATTCTTTTATACTTCTTTAATTTAGGTAAAATTATGAAAGAGAGGATGATAGAACCTTCATTCTCAAATTCCGTTCACATCAATCAGTCAATCAAAAACTGCACTTGTGTTACTGTTTGTAAACAACATGCCTATTCGGTGTATGGTTAGAAAACCTTTGAGTCTGATATAAATAGTAGATTTGACGTGATAAACCGCATCGAAATCAAAAAGTTAATTTCATTAATATTATAGCCTTTGCAGTGAAAAACTCGAGAAACTTCTCAACGAAATTAAAAATTCAGTCTGTTCTTGTGTTTGCCAATGTAAAGCATTGCTCTGCACTAAAGTTTCATGAAAATTAAAACCTTTATTGTTAGATATCCCCAAGGAAATCTTTTCAATCAAATCGTTTCAATATCAAAATGTACCTAAATTTATATGTAATCATTTAGCAATTAATAATTAGTTCAATTAATCAGTTTCTGATTTTGAAGTATTATGTAACCATTTGCTAATTTAAAATAATTTGTAGGAGTTGAATTATATGTTGCTTAGCTTAAAGTGTTGGTTTGTGAGTGGTGAGTTCAATAGCAATCATGAAGCTTTTGACAAAGATTAATGGGAAGCAGGTATTGCAATTAAATAATCGATGGATGAAATCACTTAATAAATCCATAAATGAGTTTCCTTCTTTCCGAAAAATGTATTCATCGACAAATAAACAAAGTAATACAAATATGTTTGATTATATTTGGGGAACTGATACCAATGTAATAAATACTGTGAATGAACATTTTAAAGTGCACGAAAATTTTATATCAAACTCTGAAGAAGAAAGTCTTTTGAAAGAAATTGAACCTATATTTAAAAGGCGGCGATATCAATTTGATCATTGGGATGGTGTAAGTCATAATTTGAGTTATATAGGAAAATATAAAATGAACACATTTGTATGTTCGATATTTTTTTTTATAATGAGTTATATTTTTTGATGATATCAAGCTTCTTTCTAAATATAGCGACATAGTGGGGAAAAAATAGATTTAACTTATTTTGTTTATAGAACTGTATTTATATCACTAATTTCATCAGGTTCATTTTATTGTGATTACTATGATATAAAATATTCAATATACAGGGCCAGATTTACACTTTTTGCACTCACGAGGAAGATGGGATTTGCTAATAAACTTATTAGAGAATTAATTGTTATCTAATAAACTCTACTCACCAAGATTTACCAGTAACTTGAAATTGCCAAATTAATTCTTGATCCAAAATCATGTTAAATACCCAATTTCTCTACTTTAAGTACTCTTTTATTACATTATTTTTTTAAGGGACTTTCATATGTGCTAAATTTTTTCTGTTTACTACATTTTTATCTTTTTGAGTTGAGAGAGGAAGCACCCTGTGGGTCCTGGCTCTTTAAAAGTAAAATCACCCTTGAGTTTATTGAGCTATTTATATCTATTTAAGTCATCATCACTTTCTACATTTCATGACAACTTGATATCAGAATTAATAAAAAAGCATAGTGTGAATAACATGGTCTTAATCTGTGTTTTTTTAATATATATGCTAACCTATTTATACTTTTTATTGAACTTATTTGGTTTGCTTACAATAATAACAGATATACTTGAAACTTCTTATTTAATCAAACTTAAGAAAAAATAAAATTAGGGATGTAAATCAAACATTCAAATACAAAAGCTTTTTTTATTTGAGCTTCTTTCTTTAGAAATTCAAATAATCTTTCCAAACTGTTAATGTAGTATAATATGCATCAAGTGCTACCATAAATAGACAATCCATTTGAGTGCTAGCCCATTGATTAAATCTGATCTTATTGATACTAAAGACATTTTGAATTCTCCCTTTAATTTAGATTGTGTTATGATTTGAAACAATTATATGTAATAGCAATAGCCATTTTTATTCTGTCAAAATGTTTGATCAGGTAATTAAAAGTGTTATTTTTAAATTGTAATTATTTTTAGATAATTACGTATAGTAGTTTTCCATTTCAATAACAAATTTTATAAGTTTTAACTTCATTATACTAAAATAGGAGAAATGTATCTTTTATTAAGAAAATATTAAATGTGTAAAATCCAAGTGATTTACAATTTACTAACTTTGAAGTGTTAAGAGAAATTTGTTTTATCTGAACATATAGAAAGTGGCAGAATGTTTTTAAGTTAATGCTGTTTTTAATTGAAGCATATAAATAATGTGTAGTTTTTCTTTTTTTGGAGTAGAATATAGCCCTGAATTCTCACCACAAAGATATTTGATGAAATTACTTCACATATTACTTACACAACATTCAAATGGTGGTCCGTATTAACTTTGAAAAGTTATAAGTTTTTTAATTGCCATTCTCTTTTATAAGAAATTTCTATTGTTACTTATATTATTTAATGTAATATGCATTTGTAAAATGTTTTCTTTTGTTGCTAGAATTTTTTAATTTTTGAGATTGTGAAGTTAAATTTGATATTTGAGCTTTATTTTCTAAAGTTTTACATAGTTAAAAAATTTTTTAATTTACCAAGGATTAATTAATAAGTTAAATTAACCTATGCATGTAGTTTCAAACCTTTAAACAAAATTTTTTAAAAATGTGTTAACAAAGATCTGATTTATCAAATAAAGCATAAAGATTGAAGGGGGAAGAGATAGGTTTGAAAAAAATTAAGAGAAATACATTTTTAAAATAGAATTATTGAAGACAACTAGATTTCATGTTAATTTATAATTATTATTATAAATGATTTAAAAAATTACTTGAATTTGTTTTTTTCTCTTGAGAGTTTAAATGTTGCTTCAAGATGAAAGAGTAGGAAAGTAGTAGAATACTGTATAATTAAATAACCATGAAATTATTTAAATCATTACACAAATATTTTTCAAAATGAAAGAAAGAAAAGTGTTTTAAATTTTATCCCAATACCAAATTTATCTTTTCATTTGGAATGCTGTTTGGCAAAGAAAAAAAAAAAAAAAGGAAACAATTATGAGTTTTTAAAATTAGTTGTGATAGAAATTTTAATGAGAAATTGTTTGTACTGTTTGTAGATTTATTTTTGCTATACATTAGTTAAGCTAAACTGAAAAATGCTTAATTTGATAAATCAGCTTCGTGGGGTTTATTGATATGGATTAAATTATTGAAAAAGTGTTTAAGAAGTTTTTTTAGTATTCTTATTGTACAATGGTTTATTTATGCATAATATCCATTTAGCTAATTGCCTTACAATTGCTTATTACTTTGTTCACTTTTGCATTTTACTTCAAATGTATTTTTTTATGCTAGGCTATTCAAGGTTATAAAGAAACTGAGAAAGAGAACTGGAATGAAGAAAACAGTAAAATATTGCAAAGGCTTTATGGTTTTTCTTTCCCTTCTGAATGTCCTCCAACAAAGCTTGTTCATGTATTAGATCTTTCAAAAACTGGATTCATTAAACCTCATGTTGATAGTGTAAAAGTAAGAATTATATGAATAACTAATGAAAAAATTATTTTAATGTGTATAAATAATGTTTATATATAACTTAATGTGCTTTTAATGTATTTTAAAACTTCTATTCCTATATTTTTTTTATGCATTTTATTATAAAGTGCAAATATCAATTTGAATAACTAAGTTATGTATACACTTATATATTTATGCAACAATAACAATATAAATCATTTAGACATGTATTAAATGTTCATTTCTTAATGTTTATGCTTTATATATTATTCAAATACATCATTTTGAAATTGAATATAGTTAGAAATAATTTGATGGTGGAATATAATTTAGAAGTTTTCCTGTTCTCGAAAAGGTTATTATTGTCAGTGTCTATTGACAGAAATTTTAAAAACAGAGTTTTTAGTGATTAAAAAAAAAAGAATTATGCTATTTTCTATTATTTCTTTAAAATAGCAATATTTTACAAAGTTTTTATTATTAAAATAATGTCTCCTGTTAAAAAAGTCAAATAATTACTATATTTTAAAAGGAGGAAGTAAAAGTTACCAATATTTGATATTTCTAAATGCACTGGTAGTTTTAAGTTATCAGCAATTTACAATAACTGATAAAGAATTCGATTGTTCAAATAACAAGCAAAAAACATATAAAAATTGTTTTATTACTTAAAAGTCAATAGAATTGTAATTTTTTACCTTAAAAAACAACAAATAAGATGTAATTTGCATAAAGTCATGAGAGAGAAACTTAAGCATGATGTGTTATAAATGGAATTTTGTAGTTTTTGCTAAATATCTATATTATTTTAAACTGTTAAAAACTGAACATTTGTATGTATTTTTGTTGTTGTTGTGTACTACTAAAAAGTCAATTTTTTTAAAAGTATCATTAAAATTACATTTAATGTTAAAAGTATTTGTCACCACCATCTTGTTAATGATAGATTTATTTGTATTTTTGAAATTTGGGATGATTCTCACAATTTATCTGTTAGCATAGAATAAAAATTTGAAGAGTGGGATCATTGCATAAATATTTTACTTATAAACTTTATTTTAAAATAATGAGATGTATTGCCAGCAGCCATTGTAGTAGATGTTTTGCTGAGCCACATTACTAAACAATTAATCACTCAATGTGTCACATTTTATGCTATTGTTTATTAATAAATTCAATATTAAAGAAGTTTGTTTAATTTAAGAATTTTTTATCTACATTTAAAGTAAGATTTTTTAAATAGATTTTAAACTTTAAAGATTATATTTTTTTGTGAGTTCTTATATAGTTCTTACACTGAAAATAATATACTTTTAGTCTTTATTAAACAAACAAATTTTTGTGTAAAATAATAATCTAGCATTAAAGCATCCAGATATAAAATCAATTACTATGAACTAATACAGAATGTATTAGTTCATAGAAATGCATTAGTTCATATTGACTACTTTTTAAAAAAATTGCATTGTTTCTTTTCTCAGAAGTTTATATATATATATATAATTTTTTCAGTTTTGTGGTAACATTATTTCTGGAATATCTTTGCTTTCAACATCTGTGATGAGACTTGCAATGGAAGAAAATAAAAATTTGTTTGTTGATGTTCTTCTGCGAAGATGTTCTCTGTATGTTATGAGGTAAATTAATACAACCATTCCTTTACTGTAAATATATTTTACTGGAGAACAAAAAGTTATTGTAATGACTTTGTTCTTGGTTTTGCCCTTCAATAATATTATAAATTTATTTTAATATTCTTTGTATGTAATGGGAATATATTGAGAAGATTAAACACCATAATAATTTTGTAAAAGTTTTATTCTTTTCATGTGATGATGAATGGATATAACTGAAGGCTTTTAAAACATTAAATAATATTTTATGGATAAATCTGGTATTTTAATAATATTTTTAACTCTAAAATTTTATTAAAATTTAGTAATCTTTTGTTCTATGTAAAAATAGTTTTTAAAATTCCTTCTTATATTTTCTTCTTATTATTTAGTGATATAATCATATCTCATAATTTTACCCACCATTAAAAAATAGAATTAAAAATAAAATTTATATATTTTTGTATTGTAGTCTTCAATAATATGTGTATTATCAAGTTTATTTTCTTAAATAACCTAAATTAGTTGTAAATTGCATTTAAACAGCTAAGAAAGGAGTGAGTCATAAAAAAAGTTTGTAAATTTTCTAAAGTTTTAATAAAAATACTTATATGATCAAAAAAGACTGAATTAGTGCTTGAGTTCATTGAATTAATGCAATTTTCATTGCAAGGTATATACTTAAATATGGTATACTTTTCTGGTTCATAAGTAAAAGATTTTTACCCCCCCCCCTTTTTTTTGTACACATTTTAACTTTATAATGTACAATTTTTCGATTTGTGTATGCATATACATTAATTTTATAACTTATGTATTTTCTTATTTTCAGTGGACTTGTAAGATATAAATTTACCCATGAAATTTTAAAAGATTCGGAATCATTTTTCAATGGTATGCCAATTCCTCGAGATCGTAGAATATCAGTGGTATGCAGAAATGAACCTGAAGAAAAATATAGAACTAATATTTGATATATTTAAATTTTTTTCAAAACTGAGTTAGCTTAAATATAATTATACTATTGCCTTTTAAAATTTTTATTTAAATTAGTTCGATTAAGACTTACATGTGTTTTATCATATTATTGTTGATGACATTTGATGTAAATGAAAGGTTTATTAAAGATAATGTATATTTTTTGTTGTTTTGCTTTTCTAAAATAAATGTTAGGAATGTTTTTATTTTATTTTTATCAGAGCACAGTTTAATAAAAGGAATAAAAAACATATGACAGTTAATACTTTAATTAAGAATATTAGTTTTTGTTCTCAAATCTGTTGTTAATTTTGTTTAATGTCTGATGTTACAATTTTATAAATTTTACAATGAATTTAATTCATAAAATGTTTGGAGATGATTAAAACAAATCATATTAATTGTTATATTCAATTCAAGTTAATTTCTTCCTAATCTATTATCTTTTAATTACAAATTGAGTTATATAATAAAATTTTAACTAATAAAGATATGTCTGTACTTTCAAATTAATTGAATGTTTAAAAAGATACAGGGTGCCCCAATACTCAATGTCATGCAGGCTTGAGGTGAAAGGGAAAGTTATATCAGTTCTGGAAAAAATAAATAAAATTCCATATCACTTGATTAAGTGATGATTAGCATATTTTTAAAAATATAAAAAAATTGACACCTTCCATCTCATTGTTAGGTACTGTGATCACAAATTCTACAATTTTGCGATGATCTTACATAACTGTGCTATTAATCAATCAAAAAACTTTTCTAGATTAGTTAAAATTAACGTAGAAACATTACGAATATGATCTCACCTAAATTTAACTCTCCATAGAAAGAAAAATATTACATACTACCCAAAAAGATATCCCATTTTGTTAAGACTCCAAAATAGTACAGCATTTGCTATTTTTCTATAAATAACAATTATTGCAAATATTTTTTTCCAAAATGACTTCATTTAAAAAAAAACAATCTTAAGTGTGTAAATCAAATCAAGCAATAAATTTAAAAATAAAAGAGAAAACATTTCTGTAATACTTTAATGAATTAAATGTTCTAACTTGTTTGCCTTCTACACTAATGCAAGCTCTACATGTTTTTAAAAAGTGATCACTTGATAAATCGTGAGTTAAACTTATTTTTTCCACTGCTTCAGCAATTCTTATGGTGAAATTCTGTTACTTTTTTGATTGGTGCAAAAAAAGTTAGAAGGCAAACACTTCACATCTATCTTGTTTTAATATAAGAAGAAAAACTTTGAAGTGTGTTAGTAGCTTCTTATATAAACATATCAAATGAGGTGAGTATAAGTACACTTATTACAACAGTAATAAGAGCGGGGACAAAGAAATACTGGAGGGGAAAAAGAAGTAACAGAACTCGTTCTATGAACCTTTTTTTTTATCATTTACTGTTTTGCAGTTATTTTGAGTAATCAAATAAGTGTAGTTCCTTCCTTTTCACAATCTTTTTTTTTTAGATTTTCTGAATCTTCAATTTAAAATATTCAATCTAAACTTCAGAGTATCATTGAAAAAAAATTAAATTACATTTCAATAATTAAAATTGTTAAAAAATAGAACGATTGAGATGTAAATGATGAAAGCCAATATTCTTATATTTTAACGTGTTTATATGTACATATATATAAACAACTATTGTGCTATTTATCTATTTTCAAAGAAACAAGAAAACCACAGTGCATACTTCTTGAAAACATCCTTTTAACTCTCAAAAAGTCGATTCCAAGTCTATTGTAGTTTGTCTAGGTGCAATGAATATTTCTGGGAAATGTCTAGTTGTGTATAGATTCTGATTTAATATATAAATCTAAAGACATCTGAAAGATACTTTTATTTATCAGTACAATAAATACACAAGGTCAAATTACACAATGATATACCACTAAATATTACATTTTCTAACATTTTGATAAAGGAATTACATATGCTTTACGGACAAGGGGGGGGGGAAGAGATGAGACATAAACGTTTCTAAAATTATTGAAATTTTGTTCGTAAGATTCTGACAATTCTTTTGCCATGAATTTCTTTTTTGAAATACACCTTATATTTAGGAAATCATTACATAACTCAGTATTTTTAGTAGTACTTATGCAATATAATGATAAATATTTCTTTAATTCTATGTGTATAGTAAAATTTAAACTGCATCTTTTCTGTTTTTCAGAAATTTTTTTTAATAATCTTTTTTTTAAATAAAATTTAAGGCAATTTTAAATACATATATATTTTTTTACATAAAACTATATTTTTTGAGTCATTTGGTTGTTTTCTGTACACAAGTTAGATTTGTCTAATACATTAGTAAATGTTAATTATTCAAATAAAAACAAAATGTAACCAAAAAATAAAAAGAATTATTTATAAAACATATACATGAATTGAAACAGAAAAAAATGAACGAAGTATTATTTTTTTATCACGTGGAAAAAAACATAGATTTGTCAATGATTTCTAGATATCTATTGATTTATTGTGAGCAATGTGTGCTTATTTAAACCTTTTCATGATTGTTAAACAACATCATCTTTGATATATATAACAGTATTGACTTTAAAATAACATTTACTTTTAAAGTATTTGTAATGCTAATACACAATCCATCCCATCAAACATTTTTATAAACTGCAATTCAAAAAATTATAATAAATAATGATAAATCAAAAAGAAAAATGAAATGATAAGAAACAACACAATTCAGGTTTATTTACACCATATTTTTTTCTTTTATAAAAAATTGTTGCTTTCCCACTTTGTTTAAAATTTAAGGACTTCTGACAAGTTAATAATTTATTAACCTGGAAATATAGTGCAGTAGTTATTCAACATTTTAAGCATTTGCACATGTATTAAAGTAATGTATCTATATATTAAATGTTTATTGTATTTGTGAAAACATCAAAGTACATGTTTTCATTTTTTTTATAACTTTTATTGTTTAAACCAACTTTTAAAAAGATTTTAGGTTGCCTAAAATAAGAATCCAAGGGGGAAAAAAGAGTAAAAATATGAATAAATAGAATAATAGTTATTTTGTTATTTCATTTTCAAATTTTAAATTTCTTTAATAAACTCTTAGGCAACATTTTCATGGATTAAAGTTTTTCGAATATATTTATGCTTGTACATTACTGAATACATATAGTGGATATACAAACAAACAATACTGATGTAACCTATGACAAAAGAGGAATAAGAAGAATTAAATTATTGTGTGTTACTACATGAGACATACTCATTTTCTTCAAAGTACAACATAATATCTAAATGCAATTCAAAATCTACATAAACTAAATTGGTTTTCATAAACAATGGGCTTGACATCAATTTTGGAAACTACATACAAAGAAGCAAATTGGAATTTTAGCAAAAAAGCTTTTTATCAATGTTTCATATCCAAAATATATATTTCGCACAAAGACACAAAGCCTGGAAAAAAACAATGAAAAAAATTAAGTCAGGAAAGAAATTGTATGTGCAATATTAAATTATATGTATATTTCTGCCCTTGTCCATAACAATTTGGAAATTCTTTTCAAAACTAGAAAACTAATAAAAGAATATTTGTAACTATGGATTAGACACAGTGAATATTTGTAATTTTGCTCTTTAAATATTTTAATCATACTTAGGTTTCACATTTACATATATATAGAAAATATATGTACACATAAGTTTGAGTTATAATCAACTTACTTGTATATCAATTAGAATTTATTTATCTAAGGTTACAAGAGCTACTAGAAGTTTTTCATAATTTTCTGGTTCTTCCCCCTAAAAAAAATAAAATGTAAAGTTTAAAAAGTTAGCAGAAAATAAAATAAAAATTGAAGCCACAAAATATTATGAGACTTCGGAAACAATATTACAAAAAATTCAATAAAGACACCACTTCTTCCTGGTTTAAAACTTTCAATAGTTATTTAATTTTTAAAAGTTAATTTAGTTTTTTAAACACTTAATTTTTTCATTTTCTGTAAAACAACTAAATATTTAACCAAAAACAACGCTTTTACTTATTTAAAAATACCCTATCTTTCTAACACCACCGATAAATCTAATTTCAGTGAAACTTTAAAATTATAATCAGCATTTTTAAAAAGAGTAATTAAAACGTCAAAACTTTTGATATGGTATAAATCAGTTTTAGGAATTAAAAATAAAGGAATCAACATTGATTTGTGAAGGTGTTAGGGAATTTATACTTAAAATTATAGCAAAGAATATAAATGTGTTATTAGAATCAAATTCAAGGGTTTAAAAATTTGAAAAAACACGCTCAAATTTAATCTGATTTTCATAGTCCTTTGGAATGTGTCTACATTAATACAAACTTAATTTAAAACCTATTAGTTCTAGTATTAGGAAAAAAATGTAATTGAGGAAAAAAATTTTCAAATAAATAATTTTTTGTTATTAATAAAACAGTACATAAAGTTATATTAAAAAATCATATAAAATCAGTTTTTAAAGGATAGACGTTAATTATTTACACAAGATTAAAAGTGTTCTAGTTTATGAAAAAATTAATAGTTGCCGAGTCATTATAAATTATGAATTTCTATTAATCAAAGTTATTAGAAAATAATTCATGACTTAATAACAAAATACGGTGTAAAATATGTTAATATTTCCTCTATTAATCTGTGAACATCAGATAAAGAAACAGAATTTAAATAATAAATTTGACTAAAGGTTCAATATTTTCAAATTATTCAATCTTTTTTTAAATTTTTTTTTAAAAACTAAGATGGGAAATGTTGTTTAATTAGTAAGAATATATATATTTCTTAAAAGAACAAGGAGGGAGCAGGTTGAGGGTAAGAAAAATTTCTCCCTCTATAAGAAACTAGCTGTAAAATGTGTATCAATTATATAGTAAATCAACAACAATATTTTTTTACCCGAATTGCATCTTCTAGAGATTCTTTAAACCTCTTCTGGTATTCATTTTTGATAAAGACCATGTCAATCTCACAGCGGCTCACGACAATTCTGATCAGAGATTTATCATCTCTCGTGGATCCCTTTGAAAGAAAACATAAATTTTAATACAACGAGAATATTTAGGATTTTACTGATAAACAATGGGATAATTTTTTGAAATAATTTAAAATACAAAATCGAAAATAATCGGGAATGCATATTTGTAACAGGAAAATGTGTGTCTTTTTTGTGCTTCATGATGCATAATATATAAAATATTTATTCTTTTTATTTTTCCCAGCAATGAAAATTCTTTTTTTTCCCAGTTTTATTTTCTGTGGGTTTATGCACGTACAGTTGGTATAAATATATAAACTATTCGCGTTTTTTTTTCAATCCAAATTAATCTAAATAGTCATTGCAATCCAAGATGCAGCCAGCTTATAGTTAATAAAATTTAACTTAGGAATGTATTTTATTTTTGTTTCTTTTTAAATGAATTACTAAATACGCTTTAAATGGATTTTCAATTACTAAATGCTGATAAGTTTAATCATTTGCATTGTTGTTTAAAAAATTTTGGCACATGAGTCTAGCATTAGACTGCACACTTTTTACTAGAGTTATTTAGTGAAAGAGTGACTAAGTTGAAAGCAAAGATTAAACAAAGGAAATTTTAATGACTAATTTTCCTAGTATCTTTTATCTCAGTGCGAATAGATATTTTATTTTTTATTATGTTATAATGCATTTTGTTTTGCTTCCTTTCAGTAAATTGCTAATTATTTTAAATCTTTTATTTTCGACTTTTCGATATGCTCGTGCTCCTCACGAAGGGTTGTCACGCCCTCCCCTAGGGCGGTGCACCCCACAGTTTGAGAAACATTACTTTAGGTAGCTGAGAGTTCAAGAAATTTAATGTACGTTCAAAACTACACGCGTTTTAATTCGTATAATTTTGTTTAACAGTCAAATTTGTGGATAATTTATATGTATTACTTTTTTACTTCTAGTCTAGTTAAGCAAATACTTCAAATAAAAAAAAATAATACTTACTTTAAGTACTCGGTACAATTTGCGTGCAAAATAAGCGGGAGTGTTTTCAACACATCGTACTGAAATGTAGAATATTTGCTAGTTTTAGAACTGGAAAATTTTTAAACTGTACAATCTTTGTATGTCATTAATCAAAATTCTCTGCCATAAAAATCTTATAGAAGAAGAAAGAAGATATATTTCATGCAAGAAAATTTAATCATCATAAAAAATGTTCCAGATAAAAGAAAGAAAGACTGCAAAATTTTCTGCCAAATAATCCGACGAATTATATTGTTGTTGTTACTGATCCCACCTGATCGCGGCAAAGGCCAGATCAAAGCCTACGAAATTCATCATGGCAAAGGGTTAAGTTGTACACCTGTGGTCAGGGGCCTTCCACCTCTCTTCCCCTTCCACCAACCTCACGAGAGGACTTGCGGCTCGACGGCTATCACCCCCATGCCACAAATGATGCCCTATACATTTACAAATATCCATGCCTTCTCCGGGATTCGAATCCAGGCCTACGCTACAATAGTCGGCGTCACTAACCCCTATACTGGATACACGATACTACTTATTTAAAAAAAAAAACGATGCTAAAATCTGACTTTTCGAGAACACTTTCATTCATGTACACGAGAGGAACGGATGGACGAAAAAGGATGTAAAATTGCGGATAAAAAATGTTTGGGGAAAGCTTCCTGAAGTCTTAAAGAATCTAGAAAGTCTTAATTTGTCCCATGTTCAGATCTCCTCTAAAATGTAATACGAAGAAATTACTGAGAGTGTAACATAAACAAGGCAGTTATACCATGCGGATGAAAGACATTATTGTTCAGCTTTTAGATGTGTGTATCAAAAAATAAATTGTTTAAAGCAAGTTTCAAAACGAAAGTGGAATATGTGAATTTTAGAAGGCGAAAAAACATTTACAAAAGAAGGCCAAATGCATACGTAGAAATCTAATTTTTATATGCTCATCTTTTCTTTATTTTTAAGGCACTCGTTTCTATACCCGACGTATAACGAGCACCCAAGTTTCGATTTTATTTTGTGTGTGTTCAAAGCGTGTGTTATTTGCCGGATTATGCGGTAGTGAGTGAGTATTAACGTCGCACTGTTCAGCTACACGAGGGCTTTTGGCGACGGACCTCGTAATTCTGAACCATGGTCAAGTGACAGGGACGACACCTGAGTTGACACCCCATCTCCTAACTTTTACACCACATCAACGGGAGGAAGTTTGAGCTCTCAACGTGCATCGCTCCTCTACACGGCGGGTCTTCAGCAGCACTAGGATCGAACTCATGACATGCCTGCCACGAGTCCTTTACCTTGGCCACTACGCTACTGCGCTCACCCGGATTATGCGGTAAATAAGGACGTAAGAATAGTGTAAAATCTATTTTTTTAGTTGAAAAATATAAAACTACATAATTTTAATTTACAAATAAATTGGAAAGAAAAATTTTTCTGGGAAGTAGTTTTAAAAAATATTAAGAATTATCAAATATTTGTAATTTATTTTCTATTGCAAATTCAATCCTCATTTTCAAATGAAGAGAGAATAGAAAAAGTTTGCTCACCGATCGTGAGAAGGGCTCTCTTCAAGTACCCGGATGTCTCAGACTCTATGGCCTCGGAGAGCGTGCGTCCGGTGATGTCCTCGTACTCTTGAAACACGAATCTCAGGTGCTCATAACTCTCGAAGGCGAACAGGGTGTTAAACGCAGCCTCTTCGGTTTCCCACTGAGCTTCGCCTGCCTCGAATAGAGCCTACAAAGAGAATCGTCTATGATTCCGAGAACTATATACCTCTAAAAATACGAAGAATTACCTGTACTTCTAACAAAAAGATATCACTTATGTGGATGCCAGAAATCTGCTTTTTTAGTGCCGCCAAAAATATATTGGTTGAGTAAAAAGTAATTGTATGTTCTTGGAACGGTTTGCAGTAATACAGTTTCTGAAAATCTTGAAGCATTTGCAATAGTAATTCTTACATTATCGATAGCTGACAGTTTAAGTTTAAACAACAAATTTAGCGCTTTTGTTGAGCTTTGGGGATTTGACAGCATGTCGAACCTAACTGAACGTTGATCCATCGTATTTTAATGTTTTGTTTCGGTAAAGAGTAGAAAATGCATCGAACTTGTAAACAATTGCGTAAAGTTTACAATGATGATGTTCTACAACAGGGGTGGCCAACCCGCGGCACGCGTGCCACAGTGGAGTTGCAACAGTGGCACACGAAGACTTACTAAAAAGTTTCAAAAATTGAAAAGATAATAATAAGTAACAAACTTTTTAGCATTTTTTTTGAAATGCGATTGTTTAGACCAAAAAAAAAAAAAAAAAAAAAAAATCATTAGAATTGGATTAACATTTGTTGTGAAATAAATGTTTTCTATTATGAACATTAAATTTAAATTCTCTCAAAACTAGCTGATATGCACTTAAAACAATCTAATTCAGTCGGCATCTTCAAGAGCTAATCCTAATATAGATAGCTTGTTAAAAAACTACTAATTCAAAAGCCCAAATGATGTGCCACTGACTGTTTAGTAATTATGTTTAGAGTTAAGTGCTTCAAGTTACTGATTTTTATGTTATGCCTAATTTCACTGATTGAATCTGTAAAACGTTTATTAACAATAAAACCTAAGTTTGTACACACACACTTTTGTGTCTTATGTATTATATTATTTTTAAATTTCCCCTACTTAGGCTTGCAATAAAAAAGTTTTATTACCATAAAAATCCCTTAATAAGCTAATAAACAGCATTTTTACCTGTTCATCGTTTTGTTTGTTTGTTGGAAAATAATTTTTTTTTATCAGATAATGGCACTCTTCTCAAAAATATTGTCCACCCCTGTTCTAGAAGAACGCTAGTGCCTAACTATTCGAGGAATTCCGTGCTGGTGATTTTGATCTGAAAGATGTTTCTCGACCAGGCAGGCCTATCCATTTTGTGGATGACAAAACAAAGACATTGATCCAATCAAATCCACTTTACCTGATACGAGAGATTGCAGAGGCATTGAAGATCAGTCAAAAAGACGTTCAAGTCCATCTAAAGAAACTGAAATAAGTAAGTAAGCTCTATATTTGAGTTCCTCAAGAACTCAGAAAAGCTCATTTGATGGAACGAATAACCATCTGTGATATGCTCATGAAACGTGAAGAAAACAATCCTTTTTTGAAAAGAATGGTAACTGGTGATGAGAGAGAAGTGGATTGTTTTTACAACAATGTGGTACGCAAACGGTTTTGATTTCAAAGTGATAATTCAGCGCCAACGACTACAAAAGCTGATTTTCATTAAAAGAAAGGTTATGGTCTCAGTGTGGTGTGCATGGAAGGGTGTGGTGTTTTTTGAGCTCTACAACTAAGGAACGAAACAATCAATTCGGATGTGAAATGTAGCCAATTGTGGAAGTTTGAACGAAGCTGTCATCCAGAAACGTAAGGAACTAGTCAATCGCAAAGGAGAAGTGTTCTATCACGACAACACGAGCCATACGAACATTTGACAACCCGTCAAAAATTATCGGAGCTTGGATGGGATGTGTTGCCCCACCCAGCCTACTCACCTGACCTAGCGCTGTCAGATTTGCACTTGTTTCGATCTCTTCAAAACTCCTTGCGTGGAATAACGTTAAATTCTAAAGAGGTGGTAAATCAGCACCTTGTTCAGTTTTTCGCAAATAAAGACAGGTCCTTCTACGAACGGGGTATTTCGAAGCTCACCGAACGATGGCAAATGTGTTCATCCAAACAAAAGGGAATATATATTATTCATTAATCTTTTATTTTTACATAAATATATGACTTCAAAAATAAAGAAAGAAAAAACAGCCACGCAAAGACTTTTTACTCAAACCAATAATTTTGCATAAGAATTTTTGAGAATGAATGAATTTGCTTATATGTACGAAAAAGAAAAGAAAAAAAAGAGTTATTTTTTGATTTTTTTCTAATTTATCTTTTTTTAGAGGACTTCTTTTAGGAAACATAGCTAAATTTGTAAATAAATATTTCCTTAAAGATATATGTAAGTAATTAATTTCAACAATTCAAAGATTGTTTCTTAGGGGTGAGTCAGTGGGGCATACAGGAATATTTCAAGGGGGAAGGGGGGGGGTCCAGGGATTGAAAGCTCACCATTCTCGTATTATACCCCAATACGCTGCAAAGCATATTCTTTTGATTTTGTCGATTGTAAGGAATAAAAATAAATTATCGAATAAATAATTAGTATTAATTAATAAAATTAATCATTAATCAAGCACTTAATTAAATTTTTCGTACTATACATATAATTATAATCAATCGCAAAAAAAAAAAACAAGGACTATGGGGTGATCCGGACCCGAGACCCCCCCCCCCCTAGTGTGCGCCAATGGGTTGAGTGACTAGTTGCTTTTATTGAAGTCACGAATCAAAGCAACACGAGAAATATTGGTGATGGACCTCGTAATTAAGAGTCAAGTGCCGAGGACTATGATAGTGCATTCACCAAACTTCCACACCACACCAAATAAGAACTTTGAGCCACGGCAGATTAAATATGCATCAGCCCCTCTACGTGGGTGATCTTTAGTAGCAACAGGATTCAAACCCATGAATCCACTTAAATATCTGAGACTACGAGTTCGTTGGTGGTTATGATAGCCGAGTGACAGAACTTGGCCTTTGTTTATCAAAAAAGTTATAATTTGGTATAGGCCGGCTGGGTGGGGTGGTTGGTTTGTCGCTGGCCTTCTGCACTCAAGGTTGCGGGTTCGACACCGGCCCAAATCAGTGGAATTTTCATGGTGTAGAAAATCTATAGCGGCTATGTCGTATGATTATACGGCATGTAAAATATCCCTAGAGTGTCTGTTTGGCTTGGGTGCTCTTGGCAAAATTAAATCCTAGTGCAAGTTCGCATCGTCCTCAGATGCCTCTCTCTGGGGAGTAAACTGGGCATCAAAATTACTTGTGGCAATTGGTATTGCCTATACGGTAAAAGTGATATTAGCTCCTGGGGAATGTACTAGGTCTGCAAAGGTTAAGATAACAATGTGCAACCTCCTTAGAAAAAAAATAATAATTTGGTATAGTTTCATAAAAAAAATGACAAACTTTTTGAACTCTAAAAAAATATTTAAAATTTCTCTTTGCAAACTGAAAAAAAGTCTAACAAAGTTTTTGGGTTTTCAAAAAGAAAAAGGGTCAGATCATTTTATTTTTGTTGTAAAACTAAAAAAATAAAAATACTTTTGATAACTACTTTTACCAATGTTGAGAAAGAAATGTCATGAAATGATCAATGCAAGTAAAGGTTTAAAAGAAATTTAACCTATAACACAGAATAATACAATTGGTTTTAGAATTTTAGTTCTCTCTCTCTCATATAATAAAATCGTACAAATTTTCAAGACCCAATATTTCCATAAAAATATTTTCTCAGCATTCACAGTTGGTTTTTAAACCTAATTTCTTAATTATTTAACAGAAAAGTTCTACTCACCTCAGCATCATTCCTCACTTTGTCCAACGAAACGATGCCTTCGTTTCTCTCTGCCTAAAAAAAGAAATTAAGAAGAAACTAAGTATGACAACAAGTAACACAGACTAAAACGAGTTTGTTAGAGTGAAATACTAACTTGTTAGCACTGCACACAAAGTGAATGGGAAAACCTTACCTTGCATATTAATGTAAGCATGTGCTTAAACTTGCTTTGACAGTCATTTTGGATAGAGTCTTCTAAAGTTTTTCCAAATTCTGAAAACGAAACAATGAATCAAAAAAGGGATTTAAAACAAAATAAAGCCAATATCATAACACGAATTATTACTTTAAGAGAAATTAGAATTTTTTTTAGAATTTATTTTCTGCATCACATTAATACTATTTATTATTTTTATTTTTAAAGAAATCACTAAAAAAAATTATGTAACCTGTTTTATTTACAATTTTGTTTTTACACCTGCTCTCTTACATAGTTTTGATTTATCACACATAAGAAAAATTTCTTTTTATCTACATTATTATTGTATTCAATACAATTGGAATTATGAAACAAACGGCATTTTTTTTTATGAAACTTGCAACATTTCTAAGCCCTTTTGCATACTTTCACAACACATTTGTTTTATCTCACTTAATCCTTAAAATTCTTTTTCTTCTCTCTCATAATTTTTGAGAATTTCCTGAATTTCTTGAATTATAACTTCAAGAAGTATTTACACGGGAAAGTTTATATATATGAACAGATTAAAAAAAGTTTTTATCCAAAATTCGCATTTTAAGTTTTTTTTTTTTTTTTTTTTGCCAAATTTTAAAGTAACTCATTGTTTGGTGTGAAAAAAAAAATGAAACGAGCCTTACAGTAGTCGCATACTATGTGAAACATCTGACATGTTATCGTGGTAAATTCGCCAATAGCAACTTAAATCCTGAAAAAAATAAATCGAGTATTATTGGAAATAATTTTCTACGGAATAATTATATCTTTAATGAAAATTTTATTTAATTAACACAAGGAGTAGTGCAATTTTTTTTTATCAAAAATAATTATTCTTGTTCAATTTGGGGAAGAGCGGTTATGATAACTTATGATAACTAAAATATGACACATATACTTGTGCTTTCAAAGTATTTAAAAACCGTTGAAAAATAGCGTCAATAACAGTACCACTATTAGTTGTCGAAACATTTCTATTTGTGTTCATTTCGAGCTTGAGTTCATCATTCAAAAAAGCTATGAGCGGCTCGGCTTCTAGCAAACTGAAGTTAACTTTAAAATCACCACTCAAAATCATGGGAAGCGAGTGATAGTTTTTTTTAAAAAAAGATCAGAACCACCTTCGGTATATGGTAAAAGTAAAAAAAGCAGGAAATCTTTAATTTTTTGAACCGTTTGATCCGAAGAAATGTATACGACCACCGATATCACTGTTTGTCCATTTTCAAATAAGCATTCTGCCGGACATATGTCCCCAATATCTTAACTAACAATACCCAATCCACTTGTTTGACGATAAGTAATATCCATAAGAGGAGCCACAACATGTGAGCTGTTCTGTTTGCAATAGATCGCAACACCAGCTGCTCTGTGGCCCGGTCGTTTAAATTGTACGCAGCAATTGAAGTCAGGTATCGAAACACGTTCGTCATTGTCTAACCACGTCTCTGCCTAAAGGACTTAGCTTCTTTTCTGATGCTAAAGTGAGAAAACAAAAACAAAGATCCCACGACCTACACCACAGGGGGTGGGGGATGGGGGCGGAGCCCCTCCCGAACGAAGGAGAAAAAACAGAACTTCAAAGGGAGGGTAACGAAGAGACCCCACCAAGCGTGCTGATTGGTCAAATTAAATAGCGCGCGCTTCCCCAACTTCCTGTTACGCATTTCCGTCCCTTTTCACGAAATCACTCCCACAAATCTCCAGCTATCGAGAGGAAAGATGTTACACATCAAAAAGTCAAAAGAAATTTGTCCGCTTATGTATTTATTAATGTAGCGGAACGGCACTAGATTGGTATATATACGCGATTGATATGTTTACAAAAAACCCTTATTTTATATTACATCTGTTCCAAAACTGGTTACATATTGCTTCCTTCTCCAATCTTAAAGGGGGGGTGCGCATAAAAATAATCCTTTTACATTTCTACTTGAAAATACATCTTTCACACACAATTTTTTTTTTGACATGAATATATAGCCAACTCATATAGAGTGTGAAAAGAAAATTATGTATCTCTCTCTCATACATATATACGTGTGTGCGTGTTACAGCCAAAGGCCGAAGTTTGGCCAGTTCGCGTTTTGGGCTAGAGTTTGACCAAAGTCCGAAATACTTGAAATTAATGTTGTATATTCTACTTCGGCTAGCCATTTCGCAAAGTGACTGGGAATCCTTGGCCAAAGCCCGACTGACATGGTTGGATCCAGAGGGATTCGAACACAGACCGTTTGATTTGCAACCCAATGCGCTGCCAACTAGGCTAACACGCACAAGAGCGGTGTATTCCAAGAAATGTTTTAAGGGTGATCATCAGTCTTTTTCTGCCCCATAGACCTAATGCTAAATTTTTAACCTTACTTTCTCTTCCAAAATATCGATTAATAAAACATGAACTTTTTTACAAAGGGAAAAAACAATGTTAAGAGTAAATTAAAATACATATAATGGCATTTATGTATAAAATATAAATAAGAACACGTTGTAGGTGAAATTCGACAGATGGCGCCAACAAAAAAATGTCTTTAAATAAAAATAACAACAAAACTATTTTTCCTTAATATTTGTTTTAATTAGCCCTTATATTTGCTATTTACGCCTTTGCAAAAAGTTTCATATTTTTGGAAGCGATACTTCGGGAGGCAACGCGATCTGAGATTTTTAACTTTAGGTCTATGGAGTAGAAAATGACTAAGGATATATATATATATATATAGCATTTGATCAAAATCTTTTTAAACAGATCAGAGGATTACCTCAGGGTGGTCCTGCCAGTAATAGTTTAGCTAACCTATATTTACATTTTTTTGAAATTGATCATACTTTTGATGAATCTTTCTTACTATACCGTTATATAGATGATATAATAATTTTTGGTAAAAATAGTGAATTCAAACCAAATATTATGTTCTACCCTGACAATCTCAACCTTCTTAAAACTAATTTTAACTCTAATATGGTTGAATTCCTAGATTTAGACTTGCATCTTATTGACAATAGAGTAGTCTGTAACATTTATGACAAAAGAGATTCTTTTAGTTTCCATGTAATTAAAATTCCTGTATGGAACAGCAATTTGCATCTATCAATTTACAGAAATATTGTTTTGAATTTTTTACTTAGGAATGATAACTTAACTACCAACAAAATAGATAAATTTAATATTATCAAGAAATTCTTCCAATGCTGCTTAGATCATGACTATCCTTTTAACTTCTTAAGAACATATATTCATCACAAATACATTAATCGTCTTGCTATTTCTGATTTCAAAACCACCATACAACAATAGGATTTCAAAGTCAGCATTTTAGTGGTTTTGCTGTGAAGATTCTGTTTTAACACTCTTCACACAGTTTATTTTTTTCCACACCCTTCTTAAAAATCTTATAAAATGAAAAAATTTCTACATTTTTAGCAACCAAACCAAATTTCTACATTTTGACAACCAACCAATTTTCTACATTTGTGACAACCAACCAAGTTATAGCCTACCAAATTTGAATGTAATCTTTCTTGGCGTCTTCCTTACAAGCTGGTATAAAGGATGCGTTTAAGTGCAATTTAGATTTTTATCACAACATATAAAAGCTTTCCATCGGTTTCAAGAGTGTTGGATCTCCTGGAATAAGCTCTGTGAGCAGAAGTTTTAAAATCTTTTTGGAAGAATCCTTTTACTGGGTAATTCTTTTGATATTTTTCTGCTTAAACATTTTGGGAGAATTTTCTGCTTAATAGTAGTCGGTTGTTCTTTCATATTTCTATGAGATTTTTTATACTTTGGGTTTTTTATACTTAGAATTTTTATACTTTAAATTTCTATTTATTTTATTTTGGTCATTCCTACCGAGTTGCAAAGGGGGAAGGTTGGCGCCTTCAAACTAGTTTAACCCTACTTATTCGGTCCTAAGTCCGAAATTGCATTTTGACTCGCTAGGTTCTTATTTGTATTTCATTAGATTTGATCTTAATTTTTTTTCCTGTTTTTTATTTATTTATTTATTTATTTTTATATAAATTTCTTCCATATATATATATATGGAAGAAATTTATATAAAATATAGAACATAACAGGAAATACTTAATAAAAAAATGAAGATCAAATCTAATGAAATACAAAGTAATTGACAAATTGAGTACTCAATTTGTCTTTGTATTCATACAGGATACGCAACGCATTTGTTCAAGATATAATTCGTCATTTTCAAAGCGCGCAAATATAATCTTCTTCATGCTACCACTTTGTTACAGCATATTCGTTCACTGAATAATTTCTGTTAGGGTTTTAAGGCGACATGGTACCCAAAAAAAATCATCAAACTATCGGAAATTTTTTTTATTGGCTTATATGATACCGCGAATCATTATAAACATTAATGCAAAATTTCAAAGCTTTACCTGTATTTTTATTAAGTTATGGAACAATTTTTGATGCTGGACAGCAGATTAAACAAAACTGCCACGCACACTTTTCAGATCATCTGCTAGAAAAGGGCCTAATAATTATTTTTCTACCGTGCGCAAATGAGACTAACATATGTAGAATTACATAAGCAGTAACAAATCATTTCAAGAAAGAATTTTACAATTCATGCAAAAATTCTAGTTTGTGTATTGTTTATTAAAGGGGGGGGGAGAGCAAAATGGATTTGGTACAAGATTTAAAAGTTTTTGTGCGTGCTTTTTATTGTTGTTGTGGTTGTCGTGTCCTTCCCGCAGGGAAGGAATGAAAGTTGCCATTGCCTGTGAGACAGGTTGGACTTCTTAATGATAGATGGCGACACCACCTATCTCCACAATTTTGGCATGGAACTGAAGGGGAGGGAAATATTCTCCAGCCCCCTGCACTCGTGGCTTCTGCTGCGACCGCCCACAAGACTTTCGGACCCACTGATTTAACGAGCACGTACTCCGTCTATACTCGGTGGTATTTAGTGGCATCGGTCATCGAACCCAGGCCCTCTGGTCTTGAGTCCGATGCTCCAACCACCAGGCTACACACGGTCGTGCTTTTTATGATATTATATGAATGAAATTAAAACTTCAAAATGTGATTCTCCCAAAGCACAAATACTAAATCTCATTTTGATAACTCAGATAACTAAAAATCTAAATCGCAAGAATACCAAAACTCTTCCCCATTTTTATATACTTATTATTATGATATATATATATATATATATATGGAAGAAATTTATATAAAATATGGAACATAACAGGAAATAAAAAAATTTAAAAAAAATTAAGATCAAATCTAATGAAATACAAATAAGAACCTAGCGAGTCAAAATGCAATTTCGGACTTAGGACCGAATAAGTGGGGTTAAACTAGTTTGAAGGCGCCAACCTTCCCCCTTTGCAACTCGGTAGGAAAGACCAAAATAAAATAAATAGAAATTTAAAGTATAAAAATTCTAAGTATAAAAAATCCAAAGTAAAAAATCCAAAGTATAAAAAATCCAAAGTATAAAAAATCTCATAGAAATATGAAAGAACAACCGACTACTATTAAGCAAAAAATTCTCCCAAAATGTTTAAGCAGAAAAACATCAAAAGAATTACCCAGTAAAAGGATTCTTCCAAAAAGATTTTAAAACTTCTACTCACAGAGCTTATTCCAGGAGATCCAACACTCTTGAAACCGATGGAAAGCTTATATATGTTGTGATAAAAATCTAAATTGCACTTAAACGCATCCTTTATACCAGCTTGTAAGGAAGACGCCAAGAAAGATTACATTCAAATTTGGTAGGCTATAACTTGGTTGGTTGTCACAAATGTAGAAAATTGGTTGGTTGTCAAAATGTAGAAATCTGGTTTGGTTGCTAAAAATGTAGAAATTTTTCATTTTATAAGATTTTTAAGAAGGGTGTGGAAAAAAATAAACTGTGTGAAGAGTGTTAAAACAGAATCTTCACAGCAAAACCACTAAAATGCTGACTTTGAAATCCTATTGTTGTATGGTGGTTTTGAAATCAGAAATAGCAAGACGATTAATGTATTTGTGATGAATATATGTTCTTAAGAAGTTAAAAGGATAGTCATGATCTAAGCAGCATTGGAAGAATTTCTTGATATTATTAAATTTATCTATTTTGTTGGTAGTTAAGTTATCATTCCTAAGTAAAAAATTCAAAACAATATTTCTGTAAATTGATAGATGCAAATTGCTGTTCCATACAGGAATTTTAATTACATGGAAACTAAAAGAATCTCTTTTGTCATAAATGTTACAGACTACTCTATTGTCAATAAGATGCAAGTCTAAATCTAGGAATTCAACCATATTAGAGTTAAAATTAGTTTTAAGAAGGTTGAGATTGTCAGGGTAGAACATAATATTTGGTTTGAATTCACTATTTTTATCAAAAATTATTATATCATCTATATAATGGTATAATAAGAAAGATTAATCAAAAATATGATCAATTAAAAAAAAATGTAAATATAGGTTAGCTAAACTATTACTGGCAGGACCACCCTGAGGTAATCCTCTGATCTGAAAGAAATATCTTAAAAATTTTTAATAATAATAGTGTTGAATTTCACACACATGTGGGATATATATATATATATATCCCACATGTGTGTGAAATTAAACACTATTATTATTAAAATTTTTAAAGATATTTCTTTAAACAAAAATGCACAGATGTAATTCTTAAATTTTGATATATTTTACCTATAAATTGTTTTCTTGATTTTGCTTTCATTCGTGTACAATATTTAACATGCGAAGGCTTTTAAAATCATGGAAATAAAAAAATAAAGGTATAAACATCTTTTGTACATGTTGTTCATTATTAAGTTGTAAAATTGAGCACGTGTGGAATTAGTTCTGAAATGTGTATATTTATTTTTTTAACAATTATTAAGGTAAAGTGTTTTATGAAATATATTGATCTTTCATTTGTTTTCTTCTATATACTCATTATGCCAGTATACTGTTTAATTGCTCAATATTTTTACAATTTCTTATGGTAAGCAGTTTTAAATATACTAATTAACATTTCATAAGAATTTTAGACTATTAGATGAATATTATATTATGCTATTCATGGAATGAAAACTTGAAACTGATATTTCTCCATGTTAAATTTTGATCATATACTATCGTTCAAAACCCCAAGGCTTTTTTGATAATTGAAGTAGGGGTGTGCAATTTTTTTATAAATGTTCTAAAATGTACATTTTGGGAAACTGTGCTTAGAATTAGCTCTAAGATGCGTAGTAATTTTTTTTAAAAATTTCAAAATCAAAACTGTTATTTTTTCGAGAGTTTTTGTATGTTTCACAACGAAAAAATTAATATAAAATTAAGGAGTGGCACCATAAAAAACATGCACAGTTTTATGTAGTATGTTATAAGGGGTTTTGAAAAAAAAATTTGAAGGAAAATATACATATTTAAAAGAAGTCTTAAAAATTTAAGAAGTGATAAAAATCTTTAAAAAAATTAAGTTTTACAAACATTTTGCAATAAATTTGAAATTTTTTATAGGTAATTATTATACTTAATAATGACCTTCATTAAAAACAATTAAAACCAAATTTCAAAAATTAAAAATAAAAAAAAAATGTGAAGATGTTACCCAGTTGTCTTAGTTTGAGAACAGAATGACACGAGATTATTCTTTTTTCAATATATTACAGGCTTATTTTGAACTCAGAGAATTCACTTATATTTGCGTGAACTCGTTTCTGAAACAATTGTACTTAAAAAAAACAATAAACAGAAATATTCATTTTTAAAAACTTCATTTTTAACAGTGTGTAAAACAATCCGTTCTTGATTTCTTTCTTCCTACTTTGGCCGATTGTCCCAATTGGCCGGCCAAAGCCCGAAATCAAGAAAAGATCAGTCATTGGCCGGTAAGTTTTCAGCAACGTTGGCCAAAACGCAAAATAGCTAGTCAATTCGCGAACTGGCCAATTTCGGGCTTTGGCCGAATATACATATATTTAACATATATATATTGTTAAATATATATATATATTAAGATATATATATTTACATATATATATTATGTATATACAATCAAGAGCCAAAACATTATGACCACCTGTCAATAACGAGTTGGCCCACCTTTGGCGCGCAACACAGCTTCAACCCGCCTTGGCATGGAGGCCACAAGTCCTTGGTAGATGGCCGGAGACAGATTGTACCAGATGTTTAAGCAACGGTCACGCAAATCCGAGATATTGCGAATTGGTGGTCTTTGAACTTTGAGCTGCCGTCCCATGACATCCCAAATGTGTTCTATCGGATTGAGATCCGGTGAGTTAGGTGGCCAGGATATTAACTGGAATTCAGCATCATGTTCCGGGACTACTCCAACACAATTTTAGCCTTGTGACACGGGGCGTTGTAAAGTTGGAACATTCCATTTCCAGCTGGTAAAACAGAAGCCATGTAAGGGTGCCACAGGTCCGCAATGATGTTCAGATACCCTGTAGCATTCATGGTCTGCTCTACCACAACCATGGGTCCCAGAGACGACCAAGAGAATGTTCCCCAAAGCATGATACCGCCACCATCGGCCTGTGTATGATCTACTGTACATTGAGGGAGCAACTGTTCACCTGGAAGACGGCGTATCCTGAAACGGCCATCGGCGTGATGAATGAAAAACCGTGATTCATCTGACCAGACAACTCTCTCCCACTGATCCATGGACCAGTCGCGATGTTCCCGGGTCCAGTTCAGTCGCAGTTGGCGATGACGCTTGGTCAGCAAAGGCACACGAGTGGAACGTTTGCTGCGTAGCCCCATATCCAACAGTGTCCGCTGAACAGTGTGCTCGAATACTATTCTACTTGGCCCTGCATTGTATTGGGCTGTCAGCTGAGCCACTGTCTGGCTCCGGTTTTGCTTCACCATGCGAGATAGTCTCCGACGACCTTTTTCTTTTATAGCGTGTGGACGTCCAACACCATGTCGTCTACTTCTGGTTTCACCATCATTCATCCACTTTGCATAAGTACTAACAACTGTAGATCGCGAGCAACCCACGAGTCGTGTAGTTTCGGAAATACTTGTTCCGAGCCTTCGAGCCATTACAGTCGCTTAGATCCGTAGCCTTTCCCATCACACACAGAAGTAAGTGAAAGAATGATTCTTCAGACTCTCCAGCAGCAGTTAAATACCACTTCCACCTGATCACGTGCCTTCCACGTTATCCAGGCGAGTTCATTGCAAAATGTAAGGGTGGTCATAATGTTTTGGCTCTTGAGTGTATATGTAACATATATATATATTAAGAATACTTCTGTAATCGTAGAACTAATGTTAAAAATTGAAAATTGAAAAATTTTTTATGAATTTAAAAACTAATAATTATATATTTTAATTTTATAAGCATTCCTGTTCGTTAACTTGGTGTTCAGTGCTATTTATGTAATTATATCTGCTATGCATCATTGTTGTCTGAATTTTTGAATTTTTTAAATTCTTTTTTCTGCTTAATAATGCTCTACGAAGTTGAAAAATTCGGAAAAGCTTGGTGGACATGTTTATGGCCCGTACCTTGTCAAGAGGGGACACGAAAATCTTGTTCCCGAACTTTAAAGCCCTTGTTACACTTTTGCGTTTTTAATTGAATTTATAGGCTTCTTAAAAGAAGTTATATTTAAGGTAATGTATGAATTTGTCGCATTGGATTATTACTTTACAGAGCGAAGCAGTTATCAAAATATTTTTAGGGGGCATTAATCTATATATATAAAGGAGAAAAGCGACCACTGACTGACGACTAACGATATCTCAGAACAATATTATTTGTTATAAATAATTGTTTCCACTTTTACACTACTCGACGTACAATCTTGAAATTGGGTAAGCAGATTCCTTTCATAGAGTAGACATCCGCTACAAAATGAGTTTGGTGAAAATCGACCCCCAAGTGGCGTTGTGCGGGCTTAGGGGGTGTTATAGATAATTATTTCCATTTTTAAATTATTCGAAGCACAGTCTTTAAATTTGATAAATAGATTCCTTTCATAGAGTAGAGATCAGCTACAAGATGGGTTTGGGGAAAATAGCCCCCCAAGTGGCGTTGCGGGGGATTAAGGGGCGTAAAAGATAAATATTTTCGTTTTTAAACTACTTGACCTACCTGCTTGAAAATTGGTAGGCATAGTTCTTTCATGGAGTAAATATCCGCTATAAAATGGGTTTGGGGAAAATTGACCCCCAAGGGGTGTTGCAGGGGGTTAAGGGGAGATATAAATAATTATTCCGATTTTTAAACTATTAGACGCACAGTCTTTAAATTTAGTAAGCAGATTCCTCTCATAGGGTAGAGATATGCTACAAAATGGGTTTCGTGAAAATCGACCCCCAAGTGGAGCTGCTGGGCTTAAGGGGCGTTATAGAATAAACTACCATTTTTAAACTACAGGAAGTACAGTCTTCCAATTTGGTAAGCAGATTCCTTTCATAGAGCAGATTCCTTTGATAGATCCGCTATAGAATGGGTTTTGCGAAAACAGACCCCCAAGTGGCATTTCGGAGGCTCAAGGGGGGGGGGGTATAGATAATTATTCCCATTTTTAAACTATTAGGCGTACAGTCTTGAAATTTGGTAAGCAGATTCCTTTCGTTGAATACAGAACCGCTACAAAATGGTTTTGCGAATGTTAACACCCAAGTTTCATTTCGGGCAATTAAGAAGTGTAATGGAGTTAATATCCGCTACAAAATGGGTTTTGGGAAAATTGACCCCCAAAGGGTGTTGAGTGGGGTTAAGGGGAGATATAAATAATTATTCTGATTTTTAAACTATTAGACGCACAGTCTTGAGATTTGGTAAGCAGGTTTCTCTTATAGTGTAAAGATACGCCACAAAATGGATTTCGTGAAAATAGACCCCCAAGTGGCGTTGAGGAGCTTAAGGGGCGTTATAGATAATTACTTTTCCATTTTTAAACTCCTGGTAGCACAGTCTTTAAATATGATAAACAGAATCCTTTTATGGAGTAAAGATCCAATATGTAATGTGTGTTGTGAAAATCAACCCCCAGGTGGCGTTGCGGGGTCTCAAGGGGCGCTATAGATAATTTTTTCCATTTTTAGTTTATTAGACTCACAGTCTTCAAATTTGGTAAGCAGATTTCTTTTATAGAGTAGAGATCCACTACAAAATGGGTTTTGTGAAAACAGACCCCCAAGTGGCGTTGCAGGGGCTCAAGGGGGTTTATAGATAATTTTTCCCATTTTTAAGCTATTAGACGTACAGTCTTGAAATTTGGTAAGCATATTCCTTTCGTTGAGTACAGAACCACTATAAAATGGGTCTCGCGAAAGTTAATCCCCAAGTTTCATTTCGGGGGATTAAGGGGCGTAATAGATAAATATTTCTGTTTTAAACTATTAGATCTACCTGCTTGAAAATTGGTAGGTATATTCCTTTCATGGAATAGAGTTCCTCTAACAAAGAGTAAAATAAAAAATCGACTTCCAAGAAGATTGTGAGGGGAAAAAATCCTATTTTAAAATTGTTAGACCTGCGTACTTGAAATTTGTTAAGCATGTTTCTTTTGTTGACTAGGGATCCACTAAGAATGCATTTGATGGGAATCAACTCCTGGGGGAGCAGGGGGTTACTGGGGCGTGGTGACAAAAATAATTCCTTTTTTCGAACTACAAGGACTATAATAATGGAATTTGGCTTACATTTTTCTTTTGTTGAATTGATATCCGTTAAGATCGGTTATTTGGGAGAACGACTCTCAACGGAATTACCGGGGTTATTGTTAATAAAAATTTTGTTTTTGCTCTATTAGATTTGGATTTGAAACTTGGCTTCCATGTTTATTTTACGGGGTAGAGACCCATCAAAAATAGGTTTTGCGGAAATCCACTTGGTTATAGGGTACGAAAGTGAAAACATCATTCTATACTCAATTGTAGAGATTATTAGATAATACAAATTAGAAGTTCTGTCCTTTTTTTTTCAAAAGGCAAGAGTTACAGGTATAAGTATATTTTTCAATACAATTGAATTCTTAATGCTAGGACTTAGATATCAATAATTTATATATATAAACAGTATATACTTATAAAACATCATGAAATACCCAGCGAAGCGGGTGTGTAACGGCTAGTATTTTATAAATCTTTTGTGATAGCTGTAATTGTACAGCTATAATATAATTCGTGTAAGGTATCCGACTACTTGCGACAACTTTTTTTAAAAAAAAAATGGAGATATGGGGATTTTTTTTTTTTTTTTGTAATTTTTAGATTTGTTTAGAACTTTTTAAAAAAATATGCTAAAATTTAGAAGAGAAAAAGAAATTATGACTAAAATGGAAAAAATGGGTAAAAATTTCCAAAAAATAACATAAACGCGACCCATTCTGTATCAAAAGTTTATAAACAAATTTTCAATGTTTCAATTCTGATGGATTGCTATGTTATTCATTTTTGAAATGACCTTCAGGATAAGAGATATTTTACTTTTTACAAAAACTAGAGCTCTTTATCTTTGTTATTATATGAAATTACTTAAAAATGAACAGAGATTACATTCACATAAAAGACTGTAAATTTTGTAACAAAACAGTGATTGATAAACCTGAAAGTTAAAACACTTCTACTATTATACAGAACACACACACAAAATTTCAGTTAATTGTTTTCGAAACTTTTTTAGCGATCGCTGTCCCCGTTTGAGTATTTTCGAGTAAAACGCGTTTTAAAGTATGACATCTTAAACTTTTCAGGCTGGCGATCTCATTTTTTGTTACGGCCGCGGTGGCCGAGTGGTCTAGGCATCGGATCGTGGCTAGCGTATCATGAGTTCGATCCTAGTACCACTAAAGACCCTCTGTGTAGGGGCGCGATGCACGTTAAATCTGTCGAGAGCTCAAACGTACTCCCGTTGGTGTGGTAGTTAGGAGAGGGGGTGCCAGCTCAGGTGTCGTCCGCGTCACTTGACCATGGTTCAAAATTACGCGGACCGTCACCAAAAGCCCTCGTGTTGCTTATCAGTGCGACGTTAATATTCACTCACTCATTTTTTTGTTCAAAAATTTTTTGCAACTCCATTGCGCAAAGTTTACGCACGCTTGAGTACCTCTTTATATGTTTTATTTGTTATACATTATTGTTTTACAGTGATAAGCATCTGCAGTATTTTTACTTTGAAAATAGCGATATAGAAATTTTAATTTAGTAACAAAATAAAAAAGCATTATATAATGTAATTTATGAAGTGTAGTAATTTTCAATTCACTTCTGAGATTCTTACCTTTTATTAACAACGGTGTATGCAAGTATCAATGGGAAGGATGTGCATGATTATTTTTAATTACATTATTAAATATTGAAATAATTGTCGACGCACTGGACAAAGTCTTCCTCGATATACTTTCTATTTGTTTTATACTTTGATTTTATGGTTGTTAAAGACGAAAATGTTGTCTCTCATAAATAAGTCGTAGATAATGGCAAAAAATGTGATACTGCAGGCTCAGAAACTGTTGGAAATTCTATTATTATTATAAATGGCAAGCATATTATTTTATGCAAAAAGATTTATTTTAAATCATAAAATTTGTAGCGACTCCAACTGCAAGTCACGTGGTTCCTAGTTAAAGAGACATTGGTCTGACTGATAATAGTTTTCGTAACTCATCTGTAAAATGGAATTTGAAAAAAATAATAATAATAACAATTCTATAGATCGAAATTTATCCTGGAGCTTGCAGTTATGGTTGTCGTATTTGCGACCTGTTGCAGCACATGTTACATATGTATTCGTAAATAGATTCCCGAATAAACCAGGAAATAATTTTTAATATGCTTCATAATAAATTAATTCTTGAAAAATGTGAACGACGAGAAAAAATTATGGAGATAGAATGTGATTGTGATTCGAAGGAAAAAGGCAAGACTCTATGGCTTGGCGAGAACTACCTCGAGAACCTCGTAATTTTGACTTGTGTAACTTGTAACGCCCTCGTAACTTGGTCAAGTTACGAGGACGACTCCTGAACTGAAACTCCTCTCTCAAAACCACCACTCCATACCAATGTGAGGTATTTGAACCATGATAGATTTAAAGAGCAATACCTCATCTGCACCATGGATCATCTGCGGCAAAAGAACTCGTACTCACGATTTGCTGGTCATAGGTTCGTGACCCTGAGTACTCGGTGACCATGACTTCGTCACAAAAATATGCAGGTAATTGGTCTGGCAATAAATCTCAAAATACTTAAGAATCCTGATAAACGTGAGCTTTGTAATCGGTGAAATTGAACTCGATATTTAAAAATGTATTCTTCCGATTTAAATAAGGATACACATTTATATTCTTTTGTTTCAATTACTCAAATGAAATGGAGGCTTCTTTTTCTTTCAGTTGTGATTAGAAACAATAGGGATAAAAACTGAAGCTAAATAACGTGAAGATCATTTTGGGTGCTCATTTTTCTTAAAAAATATGTTAGGGCTTGAAATTGTTCTTTACAACGCATTACATATATAATTTTTTTTTTAAATTTATTTATTACATCCTGAAAATAATATCTTATTTCATCTTCATCTTCAATTTGGTAAGAAGGATCGTTACTTACGTATTATCGCAACCTATTGGCGTCATTATATGAAACGAAGCACATGATTGCCAATTCAGCGCATACGACACATGCGATATTGGGTTTGCCAATTTGGTGAGTTATGTTGAACGTTGCCAATTGTTGTGATAATACGTAAGTACCGAATGATCTTATGGATTTGTTATTAGCAGGATATTAAATATTTAGAATTCTTATGACAATTTCCGGCAAATATAACTCCACTATGAAGCATAAACCGTGAATATAAGAAGACTATGCCATGAAATAGCATTATATTAGTATTATTAGTTTTATATTATACTAGTTTTCGATATCGTGTAAATTAAATAAAGCTTTCTAAAGAAATAGAGTTGATGCTATTTTTAACGCCAATAGATAAGCAAACAAGATCCATGGGATGATTTTTACTTACTGCACTGATATATTTCCTTTATTTGTCTTATCTGAAGGTTCGTGATGGTGCATAAAATCTCGAGCAATAAGTCTTCGTCTTTCCCAGGACCATAAATGGATCTCCGTAAGAGTTTGGCGTAATATTCAGGAAGGGGCATCAGAAGCAGCTCGATGGTTCTTTTGAAATTTCCCGTCAATTTCATCAAAAGTTTATCTTTAAACTCCTAAAAATGTGAAAAAAGAATTAGAGTAAATCTCCAATGTCCGTAGAAAATGTTTGTAGTTAAAAAAGATGTATAATACTTGGAATGGAATTAATAGTAATATTCCATTAATCGCTCTGTAGGTTAACTTGGTATACGCATGACGAGTCCAATTTTATTAATACGAAGCATTCTTAACAACAAATTAAGCGCAGCTTCCACGCTCCCCGTACCTAATTCCCTCTATCTTCTTCTGGTGATGCATACTGTTCCCTGAGTATGTGATGGAAAAAGTTATACATATTGGCTGAAGAATATTGATGATTTTTTTCCTCATGACAATCCTTATTTTATCAGCCGTGTAGGGGAGCGATGTACGTTAAATCTGTCGAGAGCTTAAACGTCCTCCCGTTGGTATGGTGTGGTAGTTAGGAGTGGGGGTGCCAGCTCAGGTGTCGTCCACGTCACTTGACCATGGTTCAAAATTACGCGGACCGTCCCCAAAAGCCCTTGTGTAGCTGAACAGTGGGACGTTTATTGTCACTCACTCACTCACTTATTTTATCAATGGGGGTTATGAAGCTTAACGAAATTTATAAACTTCCCTTTGACCAGCTCTATTAATTATTTCTTTTGTGTTAATAACACTGTGTATCTTCACTAACATCCCTTTTTCTTAAGTTTATTATTTTTGAAGTGATAACTTCTTTAGGCGCGTTTTGCTGAAGAGTGAACTTAAATGAAGCATCAGGTTCGGGTGAGTTACGTTACTCGGTTTTTCTCGGCTTTAGTCGAAAATCGTACTTGGATCGACGACTCGCGCTTAGTGTTGAATTAAAAACCTTTTAGGCTCGTATTTTTTTTAAATCAAAATTCAATTTAACTGTGTCAAATGATCCAAATGAAAGCAAGGTGAAGTATGAAACAACGCTTGCCGGAGTTTATTTTAGATATTTAAATAAATTTGAATCTCTCTATAAAGTATTTACAATCTATTGAAGCTACTATAAACCTATAGTTTCCTTCTTAGAATACAATTAACTTACAGATATGATTATATATTTTGCAACAAATATTACTTTATGAGTACAAACATATGAATAAATTATTTTACATGACAATAATAATATCACCTTGTTTTTTATTCACCGAATTAATCCACACTAATCCATTATTTTACATTAAAAAATCTGAAGTTTTCGCTTATATCGTGTGGTCATTAGCACCATGCACAATTTTTTTTCCTTCTGTTTTACAGGATTGAAATAGACGCGAGTAATGCTGTATTCTTCTGCTAGTGAATTGCAATATCATTTACCATGGCGATGTAATTCGACTTGCTGTATATTATCGCTCTCTAACTATACTATCTCACCTATACTTTAGAATGAAGTAGCGGAGACTGCATAGTTATAAAAAAATATAAAGTTACTTAAAAATGTATAAAATCTAAAAATAATACTGCTGAAATGTAACATTTCCGCATTTTGCTCCATTGAAAATTTATCGTTGTGAAAAATATGCTATAAACGGGGGGGGGGGGGGGATAGCGAAAGTAAAAGAAAAAAATTTCATATATATATACTTAAAGATATTATTATACTAATTTACTATAAATCCTACTTAAAGTGAAACACAAAATAAGCAAGAAAATATAAGACCGTATAGACAGAATAAAAAGTTTTAAATAGCGATTGAGATAAATAGATTACATTTTGATATACCCTTTACTGCGCAACAATGAAATCAATTCTTTACTAATTAATTTTCGTGCTTTTAAATTTTACTTTCATTCCTACTTAAGTAGATTACTTCTTAATCCTCTTGCTTTAGAGCCCGGGTATGAGCTACTTCTAATTTTTTCAAGGTGTTGCGGTCCACACAGTGGCGTAGGTGTGGTGAGCAATGAAAAAGGTCAACAATATTTGTTATAATTTAATAATAAATACAAAATATGTACTTACCTACATTAAAAAAAACCCAAAACTACTATAAAACAAACCTGCGCTTTTAAGACCATGTTTAAAGCAAAACGCAAAAAAAACAAACTTAATAATAATAGCCACAAATATATAATAATATCAAATGAGGCATTTTTTTTACGAAACAACTCAAAATACATTAAAAAATAAAATATTTTCATCCAATGTTAGTGCTTATAGAAAAATCAGTAGTAGACTTATATATATATATATATAGTCTGCATACTGTCAGCCAATCTTGAATATAGTGAAATACGTCTAACGTGAAAAAGCTTTAGACGAAATATCGGTTAACACGAAATAATACAAGGGTCCCGACAAACTACTATGTATTTTTCATGCATTTTTTCGCTTAACACGAAACAAAAACTGCTTAACACGAAAAGATTTCCCTTCTAGGAGAGGAAGGATATTGAAACTGAGTCGATTCCTAATGAAATGTTTGAGAAAATTTCTGTATTATTGGACGGTCCAACTCACACACACAGTGGTGCACACAAAGAGGGGTCCACGGGTCCTGACCCCCTCTTCCCAAAGCCCTTGATTTTTTTCGATTGATTATATTCCGATGTACATAGCACGTAAAATTTAATTAAGTATTTGTTATTAATAACTAATTTTATTAATTAATGCTAAATATTTATTTAATAATTGATTTTTCACTGCTTTTGTTCCCGAAAATGGACAAAATCAAAAGAATATGTTGGCCAAGTATTGGATCATGATACGAGAAGGGTGGACTTCCGACCCTAGATTCCTCTCCTCCTTGAAAAATTCCTGTGTGCTTTACTGGTTCTACTGTATCATCGGAAGAATTCGTTGCAGTATAGGATAATATAATAAGTGTACAGCCCCAATTAGGGCAAAGATATTTTGGTCAAAGCTCAAAAAAAAATATCATTGATGCAGATCCGGACGACGAAAATGAAGGGAATAATGCAGCTCCTATTCCCACGTCATCCGAAATGAGGAACATCATGAAAAGCACGCGCAGTTATTTAGACGAATGTTGTGCGTGTTTGCGCGCAATGGCGAAATGAATAACAATATGGTCGACATCGAACAATTTGTTGACTATTTGATGCCAAAAAGACAATACAAAGAAAATATCAGTTTATTTTCTAAAAAGTAATAAATGTTTAGTTTTTCAAAAAACTGGAAAGTTTTGTATTAAATTTCATTAAGTTTTTGTTTTATTTATTTTTATTAAATACATGCTTTTTACATACCTATGTAAATAAAATGTACTCTACTAAACTTAGGTTTGTTCAATATCTGTTTATTTATTTGCAATATCCTTCAACACGAAATTCTTTAACACAAAAAAATATTTCAGTCCCTTCAATTTCGTGTTAAACGATTTTCACTGTATTTCGGTATATATTTACTAACTGCTAATCTTCAAGTGCTCATCTCAAACTGTCTTGTAATCCACCGGTCGACTGCGATCGACTTAACCGGTTGCCTGATTATTCCGAGTTATCTCGGGATCGTATATATTGCAGTTAATTATTATCTAAAGAAAACTCGGGTGAAGCAGAATTTGTCAGTAGAATTTGTTTTATCACGGTTTTTCTCAGCCTGGAGGAAATAAAAGGAATATTCAGCTTTGATTGGCAGTTTGCAAAGTTTTGTTGGTTTCGCGCATCTTTTGGCGGGACAGGTCAGTTGTTTTCCCTATTGTATAGTACGCGTCGGCTTGTGGATTAGAGAGTAATGTCTAAAGAAAGATAGTTCCTTTGAAAAAAAGTAAAACAATGGCGACGATGCAAGATAGCGAAAGCGAGGATTTTTCAGAGAGTGATTATGGTGGACATTGAAAATAATGGAAGAGGTTCTTTTATATGTAGCCTACATTTTGTACTGTAAATCGGGAGGTTCACGATCACCTAAGCAATTTAGAATGGAAGTGATTGAGAAATAATTTCAGAAAATCATTGTGACGAATTTTTTGCCGCTCACACACATCAGGAAGACCCAGCATTAGTCCTTCCCCACTCAGGTTAACGTCTGCCCATTTTCCAGATGTTATTCCTGCAACTGAAAAAAAAATCCAATCCAACGAGACAGTGTACTCTATGCTCTCGTAAAAGAGACCCGTAAGGAGGTAAGCCAGTAAGAAAAGAGACCAGAGAGATACCATTGTACAGAATGTCAGGTATCACTTTATGTTGTCCCTTGTTTCAAAAACTGTCATACAAAAACTAATATTTGTGATTGTAGAGTCACACTTCTCTCTTCCCTATTTAAATGCAAAAATAGATAGCCATTCTGGTCAGCCAATCACAGAAGCTTCTCTCGACACTAGTGCATCCTAACTTTTCTCATCCAATTTTTTCTAATCTCACATTCGAATTTCCTTGCTGCAACCGGATTGGATAAACTCGCCCGCCTACTCCGAAAATACGAAAATATTTTTTTCTAACTCCCTGAGTTGTTCACCTAATTTTAACATCTCACATCACATGTAATTTCTGTCAGACAAATACACAATTTCTAGTTTTTATTACTTTACAATAACAGTATTTTTCTTATTTTAATATTTAATTTTAAAAAAAAGGGTAATCTGAAAGCATATTACAGTCATTCAAACTTATGATAGGAGATTAAAGTTTAAATGAACCATGTGCTCCCATTCAACCCAATACTAGTGACAGTATACATATATCACCTGATTAAACATAGTTCTGTATGTTTCCATAATCCGTTTCCTTTGTTCATTGGTCCTATTGCCAAGAATGTGGATAAGAGCATCATCACTTTGACCTGTAAAGACATTCACTAATGAATTTAATTAAGAAAATTTAGCTAAAATATAATAAGCATTACAAGTATCATATAAAATTAATGAAAGTACATAAACTGATTGCAAAACTAATATTATTAAAGCACAACTGAAATAATAATAAAAAAATTTAAATGTCTGTTTTAAACTAGTTAATTAAGAAATATGGAATGTTATGTAAATTCAATGCTATCTCTCTATACAATAAAGCACATAAAGTTTTAAGTTTTTTCTAAAAATCTTAATCTGTCAATAAGATTTCTTTGTCATATGATTAATTTTTAACTAAGATGTATTCGTTACTTTTTTTGTATATGTACCGTATATTTCCGTGAATAAGCCAAGAATTCTTTTGGAGGTTAAATGGGGTTGGTGTATGTTTGGACCAGTTAATAAAAAATAAAAAAAGAAAAGCAGTTTAATAAAACCCTTTTTTTTTCTTTTTTTTTTAAATATTTTCATGTTAGCTCTCTGGAAGCATTTTTAATTTTCTAACTTCTTGAATATTTTACATCGAATTCTAAAAGTGAAGCAAAAAGTGTCAGTAATCCTTCAAAGTTAATGTCAGAATCCAAGTTTCTGAATAGTTCTTAAAATTTACATTCACTCATTGGGATGTCTGAACATGCCCATCATGCGGCGAGATTTTCCTCCAGGGCATGAAACACGGAACAACGATCACTTGCCATATAAAAATTTCTCTTCCCTCTCATTTTTCAAAACGCAATAATGCCTTAGAAAATAAGACTAGTCCAGATATTGTGCGAGATAACAACGGATGGGAAAAAATGTGTTAGCTTTAGAGAGGATTATCAGAAATAAAACTATCATCGTCTTACTTTACAGCAGCGGTTCTTAAACTGTAGGCCACGGACATTAAGAATCCGCAGCGTCTTTCTAGAGCAGTGATTCCCAAAGTGGTCTATATAGACCCCTAGGGGTCTATGGCAGCATGCAGGGGGTCCACGATAGCGAAAAAATAATTTGGGTGTCCATGAGTTCTAAATGAGGAGTCTACAATAGTGACTCTCATTGACTTTAATTTTACAAGAAAATTTAATCAAGTGGAAACCAGATTTACCTGTTTAACAGATTTATTTACCAAATCTGATGAAGTTAATTTGCAGTTACAAAGAACATCATTTCGGCGTTTCTTGCCATAATCAAGCCAAGGAGCATAATATTGGACATCCCGAATTTTTTCCTAGTTTCTCAGTTTGTCATACACAATTTGCCAGGAAAAGGACGTTTTAACCTATGTTCAATATTTAAATGCCCTTTATTCAGATTTTGAAACGAAGTTTGAGAATGCTTTGACTATATATATGGTAAAACTACAGTACACAATTAATTAATGCCACATTGAAAGAAAAGCAAACAACATATTACAAGAGGAACTGATCGAAATAGGCACTAAGAAAATCTTTAAGTAAAATTTAGAAAAAGATATCAGTAATTTTAGAAGCACCAGAATGGGTGAAGCGCCAGATTCATCTCTCCCATTAAAAGCATTTGTTTGTTGCTCAGTTACTTTATGTAAATTATTTTAAGTACTAATTAAATTTTAATTTAATTAACCTATGTTTTAAATTATTAACCTATTAAATTTTAATTTAATTAACATGTGTCTTAAGTTTTAAACACTTTACTTCACTACAGTTAGAAATTTAAATATTTTGAAGTAAGTATAGTATAGTATATACCAGAGCTGTCAAAAAGACATTTAAGTTGGTAAATTTGCAAAAATTCTTTATTAGATAAGAGGAGGTCTACACAAAACCGAAAAATATTCCAAGGGGTCGATGAGACAAAAAAGTTTAGGAACCTCTGTTCTAGAGGATCCGTGAAGGTCTCTCATCTAATGTTAAGATTTCTATCTTTTACAGGCTCTGAATGACCTCGTGGAAAAATTGAAAGATGTGCTAGATGTGAAAGAAGCTCCTAGACTAGATCACTAAATTGTCACCCAATAAAAAATATTTATTAGAACATGTATTTCGATGAAGAACATGAATACAGTTTTCTTCATTGTTTGGAACGATATAGCCATTATTAAAACGCAATATTTTCAAAAAATTTATAGAGAAACACATGTGCAAAGATTAAGAACTAAATTCACATAGGTGCCAATATGTAACAATTGCATCCAAAACTTGAAATCCTACTGGAATTGCGCCTACATTATTCATTTATTTGATTTATTTTTTGTAATATTTTAAAAATGCATATATTATTAGAAGTCCATGTTTTCTTAAAGAAAGGGAAAAAGTGTCAAAAAAGTCTGTATAAATAGCAGAGGCAATCTTAAGTCTATTGAGGAATTTTTAAATCACTCAGCCATGTGTTAGGTTCAAAATTTTGAGGTTTCACGATGTCAGGCAGATGCATAAAGGGGAGCCATGGCGATCGAAAGTTTAAGAACCACTTCTTTACAGCATTTTAATATTCTATTCATTTTACACACTCGGCAACAAATTTGAGAATTACAGGAATTTTATTTTTCAATTCGGCTTATATACGTGTTTCGATTTGGGGTAAATTTTGAAGAAAAAATGTACTCTCGGCCTATATTTGGGTGAGGGTAATATTAAGGTCACACTACAAAGCTACACAAGAGCTATTGGTGAGGGATCTTTGAACCATGGTCATTTAACGAGGATGTCACCAGAGCCGGCACCCCCTCTTCTAACTTTCATACCCCACCAACGGGAGGACGTTTGAACTTAGAGAGATTTCAAGTGTATCTACCCTCTACAAGGAGAGTCTTCAGCGGCACAAGGCTTGAGCTCATAACACGTCAGTCACGAGTCCGTGACCTTGACTACTAGGCTATCGCGGCCATCGGCTTATTTTCGGAAATATGCGGTGTGTGAGTGCGGGAGTATGTCTGTGAGAAATGTGTGACTGATCTATACGGTTCCTTCTATTAACCTCTAGGGAATATTTTTTGGGGAAACATTTTTTCAACCAACTTTCTCCGAAAACAGAAAGCATGATTATGCAAATTAAGTTTAATATATATATTCTGTATTCACGAGTTTGAGAGTTAGTGAAGTGAGAATAGATTAGAAGTGAAGTGAGAATAGATAGAAGTAAAGTAAGAATAGATTAGAAGTGAAGTGAGAATAGATGAGAAGCGAAGTAACTCGGCAGTGAACGTATACGTAGATAGAGTAGGAAGTGAGAAGTCGGAATATTAAGAAAGTGCTCAGTTTGACTGTTGGAGCCGCGGTTAAGTAACGCAAGGATTAGAAGACCGAAAGATTCAAGTACTGTGATCTTTAATCAAGTAGAGAGTTAAATTATTAGCGCGGTCATTAATAAACAAGCTCTGTATAAAGTTATCTTAAAAGTAGATCTACATGATTGAATATATTCTCCCCACGCCATCTCGTCTCACCCCCGTGCTCTGATTGATCAAAGTTATCTTATTTAGAATGTTATTTGTGTCTGAGTTGAATAGAGTGATAAATAAAAAATTGAAGGTAATCATGTCGTCTGATCATTTAGTTCCTCCCACACCTCTAGCCGGGTCACAGGGAAGGGATGTAAATTCTTTATAAATGTTTCTGTGAAATTTGAATTTTATTCTTTTTGAATATTTTATTACGCTTTAATGAATGTTTCTGCATATTTTAATGTTTGTTTTTACATATTATAGCCTACTTACATCTTTAATGTGCATGTTGTTTAAAAGACAAATTATTGTTATGTTAGACTAAGTAAATGTAAAACTCTAATTAACAAACAATGAACTACATATGAATCAAGTTTAACATGTGAATGCTTAAAAAGCAAGCCCCAGCATAAATTTTCTTCGAGAATAAGAAAATTTTGTTCCTTTGGAAGATATTTATTTTAAGTAGTATATATATATATATGATGAATAAAAGTGTTATTCGTTGTTCATCATGAAGTTCGAAAGATGAATCAGCAATGTGAAGGTTATTTTAAAATGAATCCGTTTAATAACAAATAAATTTACATTATTGAGGCAAAAATAGGTGAACTTAGCTCTAAATTTCCTAGGTAAATAAAGTTCTGTAAATATCTTTTAAAATAAAAATATCCTTTTAAAATGAAATAAAACTAGAAAAATATTACAAAAAAAATCGGTAAACAAAACTATTTCAAAGTATAAATATGATGAAAACAAATTACCTAGTGTATTTATGGCTTCATTCAGAGCTACTGCATCACTTTCTGAATCAAAAGGATGATGAAACTAAAACAAAAAGTAGAACAATATATATATTCATATAAAATTCCATAATTATTTTAATGTCAAAATTAATTTGTGAAAAAAATCAAACTCACGAATATATTCAAAATTATTCTCACAGGAATCCCTTTTGTGTGGTTTCTCGGGCGATAGAATTAACTATATCGATATTATTTATTTCAGATATCAAAAATAAAAAAAATGATTTTAATATCATTTTGCGCATTGAATAAGATGAAGATTTTTTTATTCTCGCGAGATAAAATGCTACAAAAAAATTAAAACCCTTTAAATAGAATAATTCAATTACAGCAAGTATTAAAAAATATTTAACACAAAATATAAGTCATATAACAATTTGTAAAATTTTTATATTCTTAACATAATATTTACTCTAATATTGATGGTTGTGAATGTAAGCATTTTATTATGTTACAATTTTTTGCTATATTTATAAAATTTTTAAAATTAGTATTTGAATTGAGGCAAGAAGTCAAGGGTATAAAAATAATACACTGAGGCAAGAAGTATAAAAGTAATATGCGCGAAAATATAATATTAAAGCAATATTGGATCAGCAAACATACTTGAAAAAAAATAAGCTCTTTTCTGTTGTTAATTCTTACAGTAGAGTTTAAAGTTTTAATATGTATAAGATTTTAGGGAATACGGAAAAGAAACAAATAAAAAAAAGTATTTCAAAATAAAAATAAAATATTTAATACCTTTATATTACAGCAAAAATCTTTCAAGTTATTCTTAAGATTATAATTGTTTCATTTTCTTTAGAAACAAGCAGAAATTTTTTAAAAATTTCCATTAAGAAATGAAACATTAAAATAGGATTCTTTATTGACGAATTATTCTCTGCTAATCTCTGCATAATTTTCTAAAAAGAAGATGGTTAATTTACTTGAGATAACAAACTTTAAACAAGGATTAAAATATATATGTAAGGATTATGAAAACAAGCTACTCACTATTACTGTAGCCATGATGTTGAATTTTCAAAAATCTGCAAGAATAATAAATTTACTTTATAACTCAGTATGAAAAAATTATTTTTTTTAAAAAAAATATTAATTAGACTTACAGGTAAAAAAGTACAAACAAGTAAAATTAATTTCGTATAAATGCGATAAAAGTCATTACCTGATTTTCTATCTTGGCAGGCTGAAAAAAAAATTCTATCTTGACGGTCTCAATTCTCATGTGATTCTAACTGACTGGTCCTTTACCAGTCTTCTAGCACCTGCGGCCGCTCTTAAAGTAAATGTTAAAACAAAAACATCGCATCGTGGGATATTAATGAATTGGACCGAAAACATTTCCCTAAAATGACAACGAACACCTTCCGATCAATCATACACATCGTGAAAGACGCACCTTATTGGTCGATTCTGAAAGTTTCATTCAGCCAATCATAGTGCACCTTGGGAGTTGCGCGACTTGGCGGGGTTTATATTCGCATTTAATATTTTTTACTACCATTTATTCATTTTTAATCATATTTGAGTAGATCTCTATATTTAGATCTTTTATAGATCAAAGATGGCTTCCTGACCTTTTAATTTCGCTTAAAAGAGAGGTCTTAGTATCTATTTTTGAATAATTGTGGTTGACATTTGCATTAATACTTATCGAAAGTAGTAAGTATTCCTTTTTATTCTCCTGTTAAAATCCACCTGAATAGTAAGTTTTAGATATTACTGATGTAACTGGTAAAAAAAGAAACTAGTTAATGAGCCTAAATTATTTCTTAAAATGAAAGGGACATAATAATTTTTCTTTAATGTGAATGTTACTTATTATATGAATAATGTCGGTTCATTATTCGATTAGTGTATTCTTAAAAAGGGTTTCAAGAGAAGAAAGATTGTAACGAAATGTATTTTAATTATAATAATTCCATTTCAGATAAATTACCGTTCCTAATGTCACATGGTCTTACAAAAAATATATTCCATAAAAAAAAGAACAATTTCATATGTAAAATGCATATGGAATATAAATTACTATCATATGCCCTTCCATATCGCTGGGTATTTCATAACTGTGTTTGAATATACAATGAAAATTGTTCACCACGAAACTGAGGGGACTGAAATATAATTTCGGGTTAAGAGATATTGCAAAAAAAGAAAAGAAAGGAAATAAAAAGAACCCTTCTTTTCAACAAAATTTAATTTATTAGAGTACATTTTATCTACATAGTTACGTTCAAATATTTTGTAATTTGGCCTCTTTTCTATTACTGTTGATAATGTTGAGTTAGCAAGATTGAAATCTTTACAGATTTCCCTTTTCGTCTTCTGTTTTTGATCAACAGTCTCAAGAAGCTTCATTTTCATTTTAAGCGAAATATCAGTGCTTTCCCCCTGAGCTTTTTGCCTTTGTGCTCGTAAAAAATTCCTCTAAAATAGAAAATAAAATGTGGACCAAATTTATAGATTTTTATTCATACTGAGGTGTACTCGTCACTGAATTCAGATGCCAACTAATGAGAGATGAGAATTTTTGTGCGGCGTTTGTAGGGGCGGAGGATGGAAGTAGCTTAGACGAACAAAATTGACTCGTGTCGCAGGCTATTCTGAGAGTATTTCAAAGCCAAGTTATCCTTCTTTCTGCGAAACTTGTGAAACCACTTCTCTTTCATTTCTCACCCCTCTTAAATCTCGCCATCGTGGCTGGTGTTTTTCGTGTTTTGTTGCGGCCGTGGTGGCCGAGTGGTCTAGGCATCGGATCATGGCTAGCATGTCATGAGTTCGATCCTCGTACCCCTAAAGACCCGCCGTGTAGGGGAGAGATGCACGTTAAATCTGTCGAGAGCTCAAACGTCCTCCCGTTGGTGTGGTAGTTAGGAGAGGGGGGTGCCAGCTCAGGTGTCGTCCGCGTCACTTGACCATGGTTCAAAATTACGCGGACCGTCACCAAAAGCCCTCGTGTTGCTAATCAGTGCGACGTTAATATTCTCTCTCCGTATTTTGTTCATTCTCAGAAGGGAAATATTTTCGTGTTTAAAAAAAAAATGCATGGAAAATACATTGTAGTTTCTCGGGAACGTTGTATTATTTCGTGTTAACCAATATTCCGTCTTAAGCGTTTTCGCGTTAAACATATTTTACTGCAGTGACGTAACGTACACCCCCATAACCCCCGTACTGCGGGGGGGGGCAGGGCTATAGGGAGCCCAAAGTCTGAATGACGCCAAGTACGTACCCTTTGTAAGGTCCTGCTTGGGGCACAAAACCTGAGTTTGAAGGGAGGCCCTAATATTATCCGTTACGTCACTGTTTTACTGTATACTGTTTATATATAAATTCTTGGTATCTAAATTCTAGCTTTAAGCTTTCGATTATACTGAAGTAAATTGTTATAAGCCTCACCTTTTGATTTAATAACACTGGTAAAAAAAAGCTTATTTTAAACATGGGCTTTCTTTCAAACTTCAAGCTTTGTGAAACATAATTTTTTTTATAGCTTTAAATTTTATGAGGGTTTTTGCTGACTTCAAAATTCAACTGTTTCTTATATTATAAATAATTGGAATAATGAGAAAATTCAATTCTTTGTGTAATTAGTGAAGAAAATTAAGAAAAAAAAAACAGTTATAAATTTTTGATGTGTAACATCTTTCTCTCTATTGCTGGAGATTTGTGGGAGTGATTTCGTGAAAAGGGACGGAAATGCGTAAAAGGAAGTTGGGGAAGCGAGCTATTTAATTTGACCAATCAGCGCGCATGGGGGTGTTTCTTCGCTGCTCTGATTTTTCTCCTACATTCGAGAGGGACTTCTCCCCCCCCCCTGTGGTCTAGGCCTTGGAATCTTTGTTTTTGTTTTGTTTTCTCACTTTAGGATGAGAGAAGAAGCTAAGTCTTTTTGCTGGATCTTGTAAAGATATATCCATGTGGGGGTACAACTCTAACAGTCATCAAGCCGCCAGCCTTTTTTATATTGTTATATTTAGCATTTCAAAATATTCTAATTCAAAAACTTTGTTTTGTTTGCGTTTGACTCTAAATCCGCACATACCAGCAATTCTTATTCGACTTCACCAAGGATAAACTTGCGATCCTTACGCTCAATTGTCAAAGTCTGAGGGCTCACCAAACAGATTTCGACGTTATTTTACAAAATTGTTCGTTACTCATGTTGGCAGAGACGTGGTTAGATAATGACGAACGTGTTTCGATATCTGACCGTTTGCTGCGTACAATTTAAACGACCGGGCCACAGAGCAGGTGGTGTTGGGATCTATTGCAAACAGAAGTGGATTGGGTATTGTTATTCAAGATATTGGGGACATATGTGCGGCAAAATGCCTATTTGAAACTGGACAAACAGTGATTTCGGTGGTCGTATACATTTCTCTGAATCAAACGTTTCAAAATTTGAAGATTTCCTGAATTTTTTACTTTTATCATATACCGAAGGTGGTTTTGCTCTTTTTTTTTTTTTTTTTTTAAACTATCACTCGCTTTCCATGTGATTTTGAGTGGTGATTTTAAAGTTAAGTTCCGTTTGCTAGAAGCCGAGCCACTCACAGCTTTTTTGAATGAACTCAAGCTCGAAATGAACACAAATCGAAATGTTTCGACAACGAACAGTGGTACTGTTATTGACGCTATTTTTCAACGGTTTTTAAATAGTTTGAAATCATAAGAAATGTGTCATATTTTAGTTATCATTACCGCTCTTCCCCAAATTAAAGAATAATAATTATTTTTGATAAAAAATTGCATTACTCCTTGTGTTAATTAAATAAAATTTTCATTAAAGATATATAATTATCCCATAGAAAATTATTTCCAATCATACTCGATTCATTTTTTTCAGGATTTAAGTTGCTATTGCGAATTTGCCACGATAACATGTCAGATGTTACACATCGTATGCGACTACTGTAAGGCTCGTTTTTTCCTTTCACATTTTGATTCTGCTTGTTGTACATTTTTGCAACAATCCTTACAGAATTGAATGTAAAGTACATGCTTCCAGATTCGATACCTTGATCTGATAAACGTCATCTCTAATCAAACGACTGGGTTATAGTAGGTAGCATTATACTACATATTTTAACAGGAAAAAACAGAGTAAAACAAAATATTGGAATTATTTCATACATATTTATTTTATTTTAATGAATAAAATCAAACGAATGTGCCTGTAATGTAATGTACTATTTAAGTAGTCAAAATCTTCATATATACTTGATAGAAAAGGTCTGGCATTCCCCCACAATAAATCATACTGCAAAGGTAAAATTTAACAGAAAAATAATTTTTTTTCTAATAAAATTTCCTGAATTTGTTTACTGTTATTTAAATATTGAGCATGCAAGAATTCGTTAATTTTTTTAATTAAAACTACGTAAGATAACCGGAGTTTTGTAGCAAAGAACACAAATAGTAGTTAGAAAAAGCGTGCGTTCACTGTTTGAATATTCTTGATTTTTGGAATTTTTATCAACAAGCTTTATAGGTTAACAGTTTTTGCATTCAGTTATCAAGTAAAATAACTTAAGAAAATTGTGACGCAATAATTTTTACGTTTTTGTGAGAAACGAAGCAATTCAAGGACATGGAAAATAAAAGGAAAGAAATTAGTAGCAGAGAGCGTAAAATCATTGTGAAAATGTGGAAAGATGGAAAAAGTTGTCGGGATATAACCAGGTCCGTTGACGGCAGTATTAATCTATTCAGCGTATTATTAATACCTTTAAACCTACAGGAATGTACACATCCAGACCTCGTTCAGATCACCCATCTAAACTCACAATCAGAGAAAAACGAAGTATGATATCCTTGGTGAAAAAAAATCCGCATTTGAATGCCACTCAAATAGCAACAGACATTCCTGAGAAGTTTAGCAAAAACATTTGGGCGGATACTGCAAGAAAAATCTTGAAAAAGTCCAGATACCGTAGTCGAGTGGTTCACAGAAACCTTATATTTCAATGACCAACCGGCTTAAACGGATAACTTTTTTCAAAAGAGCATACACATAAGCCTCCGAAGTTCTGGAGGATTGTGATATTTTCCGATGAGAGCAAATTTGGCATCTTCGGCATAAAAGGTCGTAAGTTACTGTTGAGAAAACCTTCCACAGCTCTTCAAAACGAGCATTTAGTTAACGGTAAAGCACGGCGGCGATGGAGTCATGGTGTGGAGTTGCATGGTGAGCAATGATGTTGGCAAGTTGGAGTATATTAAATAAAATATAAACAAATATAACTACCTTGATGTCCTGAAAAACAATTTAAAGGAAAATGCCATCAAACTTACCCGAAGATCAACTTGGCCTTCTAACTTTGGCTATAGCCGAAGCTGAAAATAATGTGGATGAAACACATATAGAAAATAAGCGCATGTTTGATATTCATCGCAGATCTCATTCGTTCAAGACAGGAGATCTCGTATTATGTAACTGGCTGGAACAAGGGTATCACAAACTCTGTCCAATCTTTGAGGGACCATTTGTCGTTGTACGTCCAGACGGGGCGGTGTGCTACGAGATTAAGTCTACGACACCACAGAACAGGTTTATCAAAGTTGCCCATGCGCAATATCTTTGTCCTTACTTTAAATGAGATGCGACTATCATACAGAATAACAGCTTGGACGACGAAAATGAATCATTTGCTGGAAACCAGGATCTAGCAGAACTTCAGAAAGTTTTTGCGATCATTGAAACCTCATCAAGGCGACATTATTTGTGTTGCAATCGCCGTATTCCCAAAAGGTTTGAATATCTTTGTTAACACTAATTTTTAAATTACGCTTCAACTTCTCTCAAAATATATATTTATGTCTTTTCTAAAAAGTTTCGCATTGAGTGGGGCCTAATGTAAGGTTCCTATTTGTTTGTAGCAGTAGCAACAGTTTTGATCACGTTTTTTGTAAAATGTAATCTGGCAGCACCAAACTTTACGAAACGCTTTACAGAAGTAAACGTACTGTCTAGCGCGCGCGCACACACACATTATTTTCTTTTTTATATAATACTAGCTGACCCGGCAAACGTTGTTTTGCCAAATAAATTATTTCTAGTGAATATTTTGGTAGTCAAATAAAAAATAACTAACTGATTGTGTGTGGGGATTTGGTATATGATTGAAAGAGGAATGATACGCTGTGAATGATGACGGCTTATAAAAGTAACAAAGCACCAAACATTCCTGTTTTGAATTTTTTGTACTTTTATTATTTTAGCTAATAAATTTCAAATTACATCTATATCACAAATTATGACAATTAAAAAATAACATTATCAGTCTCTTAGCTCAATTGAGTGTACGATATTTTTAATGAGTCCATCTTTAGCCAACACAAACAAACTAGCTGGTTTACCCACGCGAGAACATGCCACGTCCGTGTGAAAAACACGGTGGGCCCAAATCGAAGCCACAAACAGACATCGCTTGGCCTTGAGACTTATCGATAGCCATTTCGAATGCCAATCTAATTGGAAATTGAATCCGTTTGAATTCACGTAGCTGTACGGTCGCCAACCATGATTCCAGCAACGTTGTCAACAACAGGTGCATTGAATCTACGAATGTGTTATCCTCCTGGTGTTTTATCAGGATTGATGACAATAGCGTGATTGTCACTTTGTAATTTGTGCATGTGTGATTTGAACAATTTCAACAATTCATTGTGCTCATTCAATAAAGTGTCTAGTTCACCGAAAATGCGTCTGGCAAAAAGTGAATTGAGGTTATTGTAGCTACAACGTGCATCCACGCGATTGCCGAGTGCTCTTTCGGAGTCCTCACCGCCCATAAAGTAAATTTGTAAAAATGTATGTGGTTCGTTTGGCATTGGCAACAATGAGCCCACTTTGAGATAAACTTGGCCTTTGATCTTGAATGTTGAATTTAATTGTTGACCATTTGCAGCATTATTTTTAACTATTTCTGTTGCTCCGAACGATGTCATTTGAAAACATGAATTGAATGTTCGAATTGACTTCAGGAACAGATTAGAATCGGGATCCGTACCGATAAGTAAACCGTTCAGTGGTTCAGGCGGTGTTTCAATTTCCGGTAGTTGCACTTTTCCTGACGCGCAACACATCCCGGCTAGCTCATTTTAAAATTTCAGCGCATTACAATGCGGACATTCCTTGTCCATAGCACCAATTGTCAAATTCGAATGAGCGTAATATTTAACATTGGTCTAATACTCGAATGCTAGACGATGGAATGAATCGGATATAAATGCTCGATGTACTTGTTGGCGTTGTTGGTCATTTGCTCTGAGTGTGTCAAATAGGAATCGACGCGCTTGTCTTTGTTCTAATCGTCTTTGTTGATTTTGTTAAACTCGTGCCTCTTGTGATTGCGATTCATGCAACTGCGCCATGTTCACACTCACATCTTCATTATCCTGTTGGATTTGTTCGCCTGTTCTTTGAGCTATTCTATTTCTCATGGCTGTAGATTTAGTAATTCGACGGCCTAAATCAGACCATTTGCGTCTTGCTGGCATCATTTACTGTACAAAACACACAAATAGATCAAATTGAAGTACTAAATGCTAGAAAACAGTATACTGATAATGTATCTGTTCCTTTATTATTTCACCTCTATCTTTCACATTTATAAAATACGTATATATTTCTCTTTACATTGAAAATGATTCCCGAAAATTTTGAGCGCACTGAGTATTACAGTTTTATTAATTGGCGTTTAATTTTAAATAAACTAATAAATAAGATCTCAAAATGTCTGAAAATATGCAGAAAAGGTTTATACAGAAAACACAATAGTTGTTGTTGGTGAAACTCGTGATACGTGTTGAAAACTATTGATTTATATGAGATCACTTAATTAACTGAACGTGAGAACTATCTTGAGAAAAATGGGAATAAATAATTGTAGCACTGCAAATTGATGATACATAAATAAATTTTGACGGAATAATCCTTCCATCATCTGTGCGTTTCGAAATATCATAAAACTCTTTCACATGGAATAAAGCTCAACAGAAATATATTTTCGACGGCAAGCGAAACAACAGACAGGGGTTTTAAGGTTTTTAATTAATATCTTTTCAACTAATTGCAATATCGGAATCAAAAATAGTTTACGTTCTATTATCAGACCTACTGAATATACGCACAAAATTTCATAAGAATCGGTCTAGCCGTTTCGAAGGAGTTTGGTTACAAACACTGTGGCAGGAGAATTTTATATATTAGATAAAAGCTCACACTGTGCAGCAGTATTTTCTCTTTTTATTATAATATATAATATATCAATTGTTAATTAAGTATCATCCTTTTAAATACACTCATGTCCATAAATTAAGGGTCTCAGGACCCTTAACATATATCTGTGCACTCAAAAAAAAAATATCCTTCTTGAAACCAATGTAACTTAGCAATAAAGCAAAACAATCATTTGAAATTTTTATCACATGATAATCACATACATTTACATTCGTTCTCAAATTTCCGGAGAATTTGAGAAAATTTTTTTAAATTAATAAGGAAATAAAAATTTTACAATTTTTTAAAAATTTGAAAATTAGTATTTTACAGCGCGCAAGATTCTGAAGTACAAAATTGATCAAAATTTACAAAATTAACTTTACTTGGTATAAAAATGTTCACTTTCAAAGTTATACAAACTTTTAAAAAATTTAGAGAAAAAAAAATATTTTTTAAATACAATTACAACGACAATTTTAAAATTTAAAGAAAAAAATAAATTTAAATTCAAATAAAAAAAAATTTATTAAATGTTTTTTAGAAAATTGAAATATAAGTTATGAAGAGCCATATTTTGAATACGTGTATGAAATTTCAAATCGATCTCATAAATAGTTTCTGAGAATTTCTGCGCGCAAGCTAAAATTTGTTGTTTTGAGAAAAATGAAGTTAAAGATACAAAAGAGATAGGGATTTTGTTTAAATTTCTCTAGTTATTTCTCAATAACTTCGGAACTTTTTACAGTACCAACAACATTTTGGTATCAAAATGCTCAGAAATGTTGAGGCTTTAACATATATTTTTTTCAAAAAATTGAAAAATTTGCAATTTAAGAGTCCTTAGACCAGGGGTGGCCAACCCTTTTGGGAAGCGTGCCACAATCTGATAAAAAAAAGTTACGCGTGCCACTTCCAAATTTTCCATCAAACTAAAAAATATAAAAAAGTAAAAAAATGTTACTTATAGGCTTATTATGGGTTATATTTACACCAAAAACATTTTTAAATGCAAGTTCTACATAGTGAAAATGTATGTGTTTTATTCTACCTGCCATGCAAGGCGCTCCATCTGTGCAAACACTGTCTAATTTTGTCCATTCTACTTTGTTAACTTCAATTGCAGCTTTTAAGTTCCTAAGGGAACCGGGACGTTCTAGATGAAGCAAAATTTCGATTTTCGAAGGAACATTATTTTCAACAACAAAAAGACTCCATAAAAAAAATTGTGTCACACAATCTACATACTTTTCTTACTATTCTACAACATAAAATTTTTAAATGTGTACAATATTTTTAGAAATAAAGGGATTTGAAAAAGTACACTTCAAAAGGTATTTTCGTATACATGGTGTTGATTAGGTACCTGCAGTTTTCCTTTTGTAACATATAAAACAACAAATCATACTGTTTAAGTTACAAAATTGTACCTTTATTTAAATGCTGTAGTTTTCTTTTATATTTAATTGGTTAAATTTTTTTTTAAAAATTTGAATCTCGATTTTTTTAAATATTGATAAAAATGGCAATTTTTTTTTTTAGGAAATTGGCAGTAAAAATAAAAATACTAACATTTCAGGAATTAAATTAGTAGCATTAAATACATTATTGCTATACAAAAGTTCATACCAAATTTCACTAAAATATAACAGATAGATATTTCTACGGATGTACCTAAAAACTAGAAAAACATATTTTGAGTACTATGAAAAAAGCTAAATAAAATGGTACAGTTTACTAAAATTTGAAATTTAAAGTATTCCAGATTCGTATTCATCTTGCATGAACACTTCTAAAGCACTCTTCTTCTTTTTATTTTGTCTTTCAATAGTCTTGGCATTTTTGTTGGCTTTTTAAACTGTCATCTCGGCTTCACAAATTCTAACTTTGTCAATTTTTCGAAGGCCTTCGTAAGTGTTTATCCCAAGATTTATTTTTAGTGCTCTTAATAATTTTTTCCCTGCATGTGCATCTTCATTAAAGCTTATCACTGCGTCCATTACACCAATTTACAATTTTTTTTTTTAAACTCACAATTGTGTTTTTTGGATTACACTATGAAGCTTTTATTTGAGTTCTGGGTACGATCATGCAAACATTTTAGTAAAAGTTCTTTCGCGGTTAAGTCTCTAAATACACATTTAAAAAAATTATGTATATGTTTGTAATTATGTTTTTAATTTTGACAAGAACTGGTTCTGTGAGGGAATGTTTGTAGACATACTTTTCTCCAGATACAAAGACATTTGTTGTAACCGCCTTAGCTATTGCTTACATTTTAAAACTGCGATTACTAGGGTATTAAGCTTTAAACCTATACATGTTATACATTTTTAGAATCAGCATAAAATTTACTTTTTATTAAGATAAAAATCGATTTTCCGAAGGTGAAAAACGTCTTGGTTCCCTTTTAAAAATGTCTTCACCTGTAGTTAAAACTAGTTGGCTCAAATTAAGAAGTTCTTCCGCAGTATCAAAATTATTGTTCTTGTAATGCACAAAGATGCACAACTGCGCATTATCTGTGATATCACAGCTTTCCTCCAAAGTTAATGAAAAATATTTGTAATTTTGTAGTCCAGAGACAATTTGCGTTCCAACATCCTGGCCCATGTCATCTTTACGATGCATGACGGTATTTCTAGGGGGGGGGGACTATTTTATCAACCATATTTTCGACATTTAGATCACCGACATTCCGGATCCAGCATTCTGATTTGTCATGGATGCAAGTTCTCATTCCATCTGCTTTATAAAGTGACTACTTTGTGCAGATAGAAATTCTACTACCGTATCTACAACTGCTCTCCTAATATATGTAGGGGTGTATTTTACTTATACAAGTGGCTTTTCTTTTGGTGTCTAGGGGTGAGTTACTATGTCCAGGATCTTGATATTCAAAGGAAAAAAAACTGGTTAGGATAAAATTACTGTTTAATTAAACATTAGATTGATTTCGGATTAAATACTGGTTTACAACATGAGCTATTTCAAGGAGCATACACTCAGTTGTCGCTAAGCCTATCGACTACCACGGTGATCGAAAAACGTGGCCCGCTAAGCCTATTGACCACCACGTTGACCGAAACGTGACCTCGTGCCTGTAAAACCGGAGTCTGTCTCTCTCACGTTTGTCTCGTTCTCCGCCACTCTCGCTTCTGCTTTAAAAACCCACCATTCCGGGGGGGATGACGCATATATTCGCTGGCAGCGCCATCTATTGGTGAGGTTGTAACCTCACTGAAAGGAATATTTTATATCCCCAACACTTCAAATCCTACATATATTGCAGAATTACTTCTTGACATTACAGAAATCGTAAATAGATAAAACCTTCAGAAAAAACTTTTTATCTGACATACGCTGACAGCCAATAGCCATAAACACTATACTTCAGCACTGCAAGGGAAAGCTGAAATTCGAATGGAAATCCGAGATGTTAAAAATTAACAGCTCCCGAGAGAGGGTGACTTATTAGACAGATTCGACTGTCCGAGAGAGAGAGAATTTCTGTGTTTTTAGTCTCACCTTACCCAATACTTTTCTCGGAACTTAAGAATGCTGCGGAATTGTAAGTTTTGGAGCATGATCTCCTTTTTGGCTCTATACTGAAAAAAAAGTCTTGCTTAGCGCCTTTAAAATTTCACGCTGAAAATTTCTGTTTTTTACATGTTCTCTTCATGATAATTTTCTATCGTAATTTAATTAATTCAGTAATATTTCATAAAATTTTTGTAACTTTTCGATAAGTCTTCGCGTGCCACAGTTACGACTCCCGCGTGCCACAATGTGGCACGCGTGCCGCGGGTTGGCCACCCCGGCCTCAGACCCTTAAGGATAATGAAATTAAGGCAAAGAAAGAGACAGAAGCAAAACAAATTTGACTTATTTGTAAAGTCTATTAAACAAAAGGTAAAGAGCAAAAAAGATGCTATATGTTTGACATAATTAATAAAAATTGCGATTTTTACTCCCTGGAGCAATTTCAAAAAAGAACCTATTTACAAAAAACAGTATAACATGGTTAGTATAAAGGTTAATACGGAGCATGTCTCCCGGACGATGCAATACAGGCCTTACAACGCCTACGCATGCTGAGTATCAAATTATCAATTTGATCTTGGGGAATATTACACCACTCATCAAACAATGCCCTCGGAAGTTCCGGTAGACAGGTGGGAGGGGGTTGACGGGCTGCAATTCGTCGGCCAAGCAAATCCCACATATGCTCTATTGGATTCAAGTCCGGTGAGTATGCTGGCCAATCCATACGGGTGATATCCTCCGATTGAAGGCATTCGTCTGCAATTTTTGCACGGTTAGGACGGGCGTTGTCATACATAAACAGAAATTCAGCACCCATGGCGCCCGAAACAAACGTATACGTTGTTCCAGAATGACATCCCGATAGATGTGGCCTGTCATCGTTACACTCTGAACATGCAGGTCAGTTCTGGAACCAAGAATAATTCCTTCCCAAACGAGCCATCCTGCACCACCTTAACGGTGTCGTTCAATGGTGTTCTCTTGGTGGTAACGGGTGCCTGGCGCTCTCCATATGAAAGTCCGGCGAGAATCAGACTGCAAACTAAACCTGGACTCGTCGGAAAACATCACACAAGACCACTGTTGCGGTGTTCACAATGCATGCTCTCTACTCCAGGTTAACCGCAGGCGGGAGTGAGTTGCGGTAAGAGGAACACATCTGACAGGCCTACGAGCATATAGACCAATGTGCCCTAAGCGTCTGTACACGGTCTGCTTTGAAACTGTCGTACTGGTAGCTGAAGAGAGCTAACGAGATAGGTCTGATGCTGTGCTCCGTCTGTTTCTTTTGGCAGTAACTGCCAAATACCGGTCCTCATTCGGCGTTGTAACTCGAGGGCGACCTGTGCTGTAACATCTACTCACATTATCATCATCTTGGAATCGTTGCCAAAGCCTGAAGATGACACTCTGGGCGATTCCAAGTTCCTCAGATACTTCCAGCTGGATTCGTCTACATTCCTGTGGTCCGATAATTCTACCACGTAAAAAATTATCCAAATGCTTCCTTTGTGCCATAACAATGCGATTATTGCACTGAAAGGCTTTTAAAGCGCTTGTGAACAATTTTACTTCTTTCCACCATTCTTTATATACACCTCTCTTACACTCTCGTCATTGTGACGTACTATCCGCGCCATCTGGTGGCTTCCTGTAATTTGCATATTCTTCTTCAAGATGTGTGTGATAATTCTACAGGTGAAATTTGTTTTTTAGAGTACAATTTCTGTGTGATTCTGAATTATCCTTAATTTATGGACATGAGTGTACAATCAACTCTTCACATTTATATACCTTATACTAGCTTTTACCCGCGGCTCCGCTCGCGTTGATGTCTTTAAATAACTGTCAGAGTCGTAATTATTACCATTAGAAAGTAAATAATATAATATGGTAATTTTTTTATTGCTTGACTGGAACCAATAAAATTTAAAATGTCTAAAATTGAGCTTAGTTTAAAAAAACTGAAAACGTAATTTATTATAATAATTAACAACAAATATTCAATAACTTAAACTATTAATTTTTTTTAAAAATCGAAAGTATCTACGTTTAATATATAATTCCTCTTCAAAAGAACTCAAAACAGAATATTATTCTAAGATGCTACTGTATACCATATTGTATGTTCTTCCGTCAATTGCAAATATGTGAGGATTTGGGCATTGGACACACCGATCAGGCTACATATAGTTGGTCATGGGAAAAACATTGCATTTCCAAATGCACCCCTGCTACCTGAAGTGTTAGCTTTGTTAATAGCAACAGTAAAACTGGAAATTGAACATATGTTCAAATATTAGCACCAAGTATATTCTGCATCAGTTTTATGATCCAAAGCTTCGTTCCTTTACATAGTCGAGGAGCATCGAGATTTTGCATAACTGGTACATTTAGTTTTAATTGAAGTTTATGTGAGGGTACACCCGAAAGTTCAAGTGAATTTAAGAACTCCGTGGGATATGAAGTACTTTGTTCTTTATCCATGATTGTATTCATTGATAAATATTTTTTCAATCCCCCCTCCCCCGCACGTCGTTTAAATTTTCAATGTTGATTTTATGGACAATGTTATTGTTAGGCGCCAATATTGAACTTGTGCTCAACCACTGATCCTAATTTAAATTTTGTTGCAAGCCCGGGTAAATTTGAGCAATAAGATTTACATCATTTTCTTCTACATTACAAAATTCTATAGAAGTAAAATATAACCTCCAGCATTTCCTTCCAAACATCCATAACCGATTTTTAATTGCGTCTCTGCATAATGTTCCGAATTTAAACCATAGCAACTGCTATCTTCTGGGTTTTTCTGATGGTCATTAATAATGAGTTTAGCAAAAACGTTTTTCCGTTTCCTCCAGAAGCGTCGAAAAAAAAGAGTGCACCACTGCCAGATTCTAGTTTGCGTAACACTTGTTGGAAAACGTGACTTTGTTCTGGAGTTAATTGAGGGATAAATTCTGTTACTTGATGTTGCAATGCTATAAAATCGTAGTTTAATTCTCAAGTAATTTCATTATCGAAGCCATTTCTGTCGACACGTCTAGGGCTAATCATTCCAAAATCATGTAGCTTCTTCCTAACCATTCTGAAAAATTTTATTGCGTTTCGTTGTAGATGTGTTCATTGAAAGGCATATTTGGTTGTTTTTCGTCGCAAAATATCTTCCGCCATGTAGTCTTTGTACTTATTCCAAAAGGTTTGAGGATTAGAAAGACTGAAGATGAAATAAGTATTGCGTAAAGCTCCCTAATTTTATTCAGCGAGTGACATTGTATCGATGCCTCCATAGTATATCTTCAAAGTAATACCTCCATGTAAAATGTCTAGGTCCAGTATAAGTGAAAAATTTTGTGCAAAATATGAATATTGTGTAATTGGGTTAAAAAAATTCAAAGTAATAAATACTTTCAAAACTAATCAAAGTAATCAAAACTTTTTATAAAACTGTTAATTAATATTACCATAGAATTTTCAATATCACGCGCGCGCAATTCGCTAAAACTTTATTTCGTTTCCCTCTTTAAAAAAGTGGGAGAAAATGTGCATTAAAATATTTGGGATTGTCGGAATAGAGAACTTCTAAGCCAACTTGGCGATATTTCTCAAAGTTTGAGTTTGACATTTAACGAACGTAACATAATAAACGTTAGACGTTTAATAAAAAACCATTTAAAAATTGCTTTTTGTAAAGATGCTAAATTACACTATGTTTAAGTTATTTGTTACAAATGTGAGAAACTTTTTTTTAAAATTTCCATTATTAACAAAATGCATAATCTTGCGCCAACTTGGCGGGAGTTATGCAACGTCAACCTTTTACCCACATAGTTTCCGTTCCCTTAGGAATATGGAGATAAAATATATCTTATGTTACTCGCCGATAATGTAGCTTTCCATTGGTGAAAGAATTTTTAAAATCGGACCAAAAGTTCCCGAGATTAGCCGGAACAAACAGACAGACAGACAAAAATTTTAAAAATTGATTTTTTGATATAAGTACCGTATATACCTTAAAATGCATTTAGTAAAAAGCTGCTAATTTGAAATTACAAACAGACACTTCAATTTTATTTATTTGTATAGATTAGTGTTTGGCAAGCTTTCATAGAGAAGAGCCAACTTGAAAGTGAAAGAAGATAACTAAAATGCCAAGCAGAGAATTATATACACAAACAGCCGCATACGCGCAAGCAGATTACACTAATAATTAAAATTGACTTTGATTGTTCTTGTATATAAAAGTCATTTCAACTCTCTTGCATGTCACAAAATTAGGAATGTGTATTTGTCACTTCTTTTGGTGTTTATGTGTATCCCTTTCTCACATCCAAGAGTGCTCCCTAAATCAGGTCTGCAAAAAAGCAAACTGAAAAACACTTACAGGAGTGTCTTCTATATATATGGTGGCATTCCTACCAATAATTAGATTTTTACTGTTGTAGAACTAATTTTAATATTTTCTCAGTCTCAGTACGCTTTGTGAAAGGAAAACAATTTGACATAAAAATCTTTAGCCAGTCACATGTTTAATTGTAGGGGCAAATAAGGAAAATCTTTTCAATACATAATTAAAAGGGAAAAACATAAAGGAAAGCAATACTTTTTAGTATGTGTAATAACTTTTTCTTATCTATGTAGATAAAAGTCTGAAGAGCTGCAATCGTCTTTACGAAGAGCCGCGGTTTGCCGATACCTGCCCTATACCAATGAGAGCTTAGAGCAGAGGCCGGTAACCTATGGCACACGTACCACTTGTGTTACGCGGTACAATTCTCAGTAGCACTCTGCATTACTCTACAAATTTGTCATTCCTTTAGTGGATGGAAGTTGATAAATTTAAAATGAACCTTATTTGACAAACATCTTCAGAATTATAGATATTTATAGAATTACGAAAAACTCTGACTGAGATAACTCTAAGGATAAATTTACAGTTAATTTGTAAATTATTGAATGTCATTACTGGAGAGATTTAATTGTTTGAAGAGAGAAAATTACATGTACTCTGCTTTCCGCTTTTGGTTTTACATACTTAAGATTTAAAATTTTCCCCCATATTAAAAATATTTCTTGTCCGCAAAGAAATTGTTTAATAACTGAATGTTCAAAATCGTGTCAAAATGAAGCCACATATTATACCCCTCATTTGGCTATATGAAAGTGAAACGGTTCAAGTTCTAGTTTCGCATCAAAATTACCATTTTTTAAATATAACTATTGAAAGGACATATTTTAATAACCTATATTTTATGTTGTATATTTCTTATTTTAATGAATATGTTTAAAAGTACAATTTTATTTTTTAAATTTTTGTTGAAGAACCAGTTATATTTTAGGCTGTTTATTTTTATGTTAAGAAATAGCTTTAAATGATGTAAAATTAATGTATAACAAAACTGTAAATCTGTATTATTGACCTCTATTTTCTAACTCTGCCTGCATCATCGTGGGAATCAAATTGTTTCAAAAATGTCCTGTGTGGCACGCTGAATCATATTGGTCGATTGGTTTGGCACGGCACAGCTAAAAGGTTGCCACCCCTAACTTAGAGTTATGTACAGTGAACGAGGAGGGGGGGGGATTGGCTTGGCAAGAAGTATCGCAGGATAGCTTTAATAGACTAATTGACGGCATGTCTTACCTTCAATGAGGCCTGTATAACTCTGTACAGTTGCCAACGGTGAGCCACATTAAATAGTGAATAAACAGTTCTCCAGCTGTTTCTTCAATCATTTGCTTAGGAGTGTTAGCCCTATCGCTCCTGTTATTTTCGTGTGGTTATGAGTACTCCTTCACGGTGTTACTATTTAATTTTTTGAGTAGTGTATGTGCAATAGTTAAGCACTTATATTTGTTATTATACTTTCCAAATGATTCAATGTTCCCAGAAATTGAATTCCCAAAAGAAAGAAATCTCAGTTTAATAAGTTTTCTAACTTTTAATCTGATTGTAAGCAACGGATGTCTTTGGGCGGAATGGAAAATTTTAACTACTCTTTATCTCCTTTTTTTAAAATGATATAATGTATCAGTTTTTGCAGATCCTACATTTATGCAGAAACATAATAGCCAGTCATTTGGAATAATAATACTATTATGAGTTCTGTTGTGAATCGGTGGTAAAGGGGGGAAAAACACTTTGCCCTTGCACTTGTTGAAACCAAGAAAAAGAAATCAATAATAATTAACGACATTTACGTGTCCGACAACCTTTATTTTCAAAACGTTCGGTGACACGCATACATTATCAGCAAAATTGTATCCATAAATCATTATGACACTCCTAAATCACGGGTCTGCATCCTGGTATTAGTGGAGAATTGACCCGAATGGACGGCTCAAATGAAGTTTTAAAAGTTCTTGAGACAAGCAACAGGAAGTTATCCTTAAGAGCTCTTGACCACTTTTATGTCCGCCACTGATGGGCGTTCACTTTGGGAAACCCATTCATTTCCTTTTTTGTTTCAGATTGGCAGTATATTTAGCACTTTTTTTGTTGGTCTTTCATTGTTTTAGTCGCGACGTGACAGCTCCGCTATAAAAAGCGAGATTAAATAGAAATATTATGGAGGATCCCCCCTGGTGTATTTCAGGTGGTGCTTTCCCCATAAGTCTTAAAAGTCCAGTTCGTTGTTTTTGGGAAGTGATTTTTTCGATTTATGATTCATGGGACTCAATGAGAGATTAATTTTTATTTGTTCGCTTAAAGGTTATCCATATATAATGTACCATAATTAATCTTGGAATGGTTTATGTTTCGTACGAATTAATTATTGACTCGAAATATTCTCCGGGTGTGTCTTGCAAAACATACGAAACATAGTCCTGGTTTATTGAACTTTTAAATTTAAGTAGACAAGCTTAATATGATGTTAATATGGCCTGCCTTTAGTGAGAATAAGTTATATTAACAGTCTCTCTATAAAGCAACACGGGGCGATAAACCTTGTCATTTTGAACTTCGGTCAAGTGACGAAGACGATACCAGAGCTGGCATCCCTTCTCCAAACTACCACACCATGCCAACAGGAGGGCTTTGAGCCTCGACAGATTTAGCTTGCGTCAGCCCCTCTACACGGAAGTTCTTCAGTGGCAGCAGGATTCGAACCCGTGGCACGCAGGTCACGAGTTCCTGATCATAGCCACTGGGTTACCGCAGCCACCTGCGATTAGAGTAAGAGCTACTATAACATAAATTGCAGTTTTAATTTTGTTTTTATAAAAAAACAATTTCTTATGATAGGAGATTTTATTTTTCATACTTTCGAGCCATCACGGATAGTGAAAATTTCGTTCGGAAATAACTCCATATTTGAAAAGATTGGAAAGAATTTCTTCTGGAAGAATTAAGGAGAAACAAGATTAGCGAAAGACCTATGATAAAAGACACTGTCCAGCTTTTCTATATCATCCACACTAGCGTACCTGTTTCGGAGTGGATCCTGTATCAAAATTCCTGAGTGGGTCCTGTTTTAGATACGACAGCCTTGTTAGTGTTTTGTAGTTACAAAAAAAAAAAAACGTTGGGTCCCAGTAGCTTGGGGGCCCCGTTAAATTGATACGGCTAATACGGCGGTAGCTACGCCTCTGATTATCCAGTTGATAAAGTCTGGGTAACCTTTCACCCTCTCAGCAATGCTGCTCAGAAGAAGACTGCTAAATTCATGCCCAAAAGAGATGGGCCTTATATTATTGTGACTCAACGCTCTCCGACGACTTACGAAGTGGCAAATCCAAATTACCCAGATGAGATTCTCGGAACTTTTCATACATTTGCCCTTTGTCGATGCATAGACCAGGAGTCTACTCCAGTGATGCTTCTCAGAAAAAGGGGAAGTCCCAGAAAGAACATTCTGCTGGTTCTTCATCGAGTACAATGTTTAGGAACCAGAGGGGGAGCGTGCCGAATGATCAAAAGAAGAACAATAGAGCTCGCTCTCCTGGCCGTAATTCGGTTTTGCACAGAGTTTATAAATATCCAGAGAGTTTATAAGTAATCAGACTTTTTAAATATGAGTGACGTAGTATGATCTTCTAGCGCTTAGAGTGTACGACGAAGAAATGTTTGTGAAATCCCGAAACATTTTATGTGAATCCCGTATAATAAGTTCACGTGAATATTCTGTCCAGTTTCAAATTGAAACATAATGCTGCAAACATATTTAATTAACACTTAAAACATTTCATTAATAAGACTTTAGGAAATGAATTCGCTGGATGGATATGGATTTATGTAATAAGAATCTGTCAAAACTGGAAATCAATTTCCTTGATTGATTTTTTATTATTAGTGTCTTGCTTCAAAGCAACGCTAGGGTGGCCGCGGTAGCCTAGTGGCCAAGGTAACGGACTCGTGGCTGGCGTGTCGTGAGTTCGAACCCAGTGCCGCTGAAGACCCGCCGTGTAGAGGAGCTATGCACGTAAAATTTGTTGATAGCTCAAAGGTAGAGAGAGGTGGTAGTTAGGAGAGGGGTGTGCCACCTCAGGTGTCATCCTTGTCGCTTGACCATGGTTCAAAATTACGAGGTCCGTCGCCAAAAGCCCTCGTACAGCTGAACAGTGGGATGTTAATTGTCACTCACTTACTCAAAGTAACGCTAGGACTGTAGGTGCTGGGTCTCATAAGATTGAATCGTAGTCAAGCGACCAAAGGACACATGTAAATCATTACTTTAATCTCCGAACTTCCACATCATGCCAACGTGAGGACTGATGGAATGTTACCAGCCTCTTTATGCGACGCGCCTGGAGCTAATCTTGGCTGTCGACCATTCAGTTTGTCAACATTCCCCCGAAGTCCTGTCTTTAATCATTTCTGAGAGCAATCAGATATTTTTTGAATCGAACAGACGGAGTGTTCAAATTCATACAGCTGACCTACTTTGAAGGTTTTTTCCCCTTTGAAAAATAAATAGAAGATCTGTATGCACATCGAAAAGAAATTTGAGTTTGCCATAAATAAATGTTCATCTTGTAACAGAGTCATAAAGTAGCCGCGTTTCGCTCATCAGTTAATTAAGTGATTGAATTTAAAGTTGTGTTCAAAAGCTGCACAAAAGTTAAACACTTGTCATAGAATTCCCTTTTTTTCCTACCTTCCATAACACACCACGAAAGGATTTTAAAATCCCAATTTAATGTAACGTTTAGTAGATTCCAATATTTCGCATTGTTATATGAATTAATTATTAATATATTACTAAAACCGGCTGTATATTTCATTTTTGGTCATTAGCGCGCGCGCACGAGCACACACACTCATACCAGGGGCGTAGCTACCGCCGTATCAATGATACAGGTCTCCAAGCTACAGGGGCCCCAATACGTGTAACTACAGTTCATTAACAGGGCTCGTACATCCAAAAAAGGGCTCAAAAGGAATTTTGATAAAAGAACCCTTCACCCTATGCCAGTGACACACACACACTTTGTGATGTGAAAGTTTGGAAAGTAGCGTACCTCACAATGTGTTGTTCTGATAGCTCAGGGGTGTCCAACTCGCGGACCACCTTGAATAATTTTAGAGCCCGCGAGATTCATTACGACATTACGTTTTTTATTTTGTGCAACATTTTTATTTCTGAGTAGTGTTTTGTAACAAATAACCTCCGTAACTGTTTCTTATTTTATCACGTTGCTTCTGTTTTTAAGCATGTTTAGAAGTAAGCAGTATTGTATTACAGAATTTTAAAAACTTTCCAGTTTGAGAAATTTGGCACGAAAAATTGTGTACGCTTTTGGATGAAATTACACCTGTGAATCATTTTTGTCGAAAATGAAATTTCAAACAAAAATCGCGCTCAAACTTAATGTACGAAAACCTGCAACATCAATTACGATGTACAAACACACGCATTAAGATCGACTTGCAAAAAGTGGAAGAGTTGAGAAAATATAGAATTTTAAAAAATTAATAAATTAAGCATTATTAACACATAATTAATTTATTATAGCATTATTATTATAATATTATATGTATTTGTGTACATGAAAAATGGAATGTATTCTGTTCATTCATTTAAAACAGAATGTGTGTGTATTCTGTTTTAAATATTCATTCCATTAAATGTTTGCTTGGGTCCAAATCTGATTTTAAAAGATATTTTTATATGAGGCCCGCGAGACTATTGTGGCATTGTGTCTAAAAAAATAAAAGGCGCCGGCCATTGTTTCCTTACGCCGGGAGCTTAATAGGTGTGAACTGTCTCGAAAAATGTTTTTTTATGTCATCACACCTTTTCTCTTTTCCAGACCTACAGAAGCTTATTAGTCAAAACGTTCAACAGGAAGTAAGCTGCGAGTTATGGCTCTTTCATGTTTGGTCCCCCCTCGCTCATATGGACGCAGCCAACTTGAATAGAGAGTACTGTCGGCAAGGTGAGTCAAAGACGCCCAATCAGTGAAAATCTGACAGGACGAGTTATACTTCATAAGACAAGATGACAGGACTCCAGATGTTGGACACAAGTCCATTTCGTAGTGGAGATCAAAAATGCTGGTCAATTGTTCACACGTACCATTGGAGTGAGGCAACGATCGGGAGAGCCGGGTGCTAATGTGTGGCACCCGCCAAGAACAAGAATTTTTCCACAGCGAAAGGCTGTATTCTTTAACATTTTAATATTGAATTTATCGCTATTTATTATTTAATCTAGAAATAAAATATCTTTTGGAAGTTAGATGTGTGACCGTTAACGCTACCGTAGTGTATCACAACTTCACAGTATAAATAAAATTAATATTCTTCACCTTTTTTATACAGCAAATAAAAAACCATTTTAAAATGAATTCATATAAATATATATTCAAAACGAATGGATGGTAAATTTTTAAAAATATTTTTATGCTCCATAGACATAAATCATGATATTTACAATTGAACGAAACTTCTAATTTGGAACGGTAAATATTAAAACAAACAAAAAAGACCAAATTTCGCTATCTCATAATAGATTTTAATATTTTTTTTCTGGTCGTTGATCCATTTGGTATAAAAATTTTCCGATCACGTTCCTATCGACACTGGATGCCAATGAATATCATGAACAAGCGCACGAAATCAGAGAACAGGCCAGATTGAACGCAGAAAGCACTTGTTTTTATGAGTCGGACAGGCATAAAATGGCCATTTTTCACATTCGCAACTCGCGGGGTGTGATTCACGAGGCACCCTCGTTCCCAGGGGAGCAATTAGGGAGTCAAACTAATTAGTTTCGGCCATTTGTTGTCATGGCGAATATTCGACGCAGATTCCACCACCCCAAAACATCGTTTGTGTTTGATCGTCGCTCATTTGGCTCAGAAACTTAAGTGAAGTCGTGTAATAGGAAAGAAGGTATTAGTTTCTTGGCACTCATACGAGCTGATTAAATGTCCCAAGAGGAATAGTATTCTTGGAGGTGTCAGTGTAGAAAAATACTGGTTTTTAGCTATCACAGATAGTTTGCAATACGACCAGTAATTAGGAAATATATACGCCACATTTTCTACGTATTACTAAAGTAATCTGAGCTTAGTTTCTTTGATATAAATTCCTTTTTGCAGGTTTCATAAATGCAAATATTGTTTAACGTAAGATGACAGATTTCTAAACTCAATAGAGTAATTTTTCACATAGAGATTATTAAGCTAAGTCCCTGAAGATCCGTTGATATTAAAAGAAATCGTGAAGTTCTTTTTTTCAAAAATATTCTTTCAAATTAGTTGATTCTAAAATAAACGGAATATCTTCGTCTATATGTTTGATTTTCTTTGGGTTCATGAAAAAAATTATGCCTGACCTATATTTTAAATTTATTTATTTCGTGTTTCGTACATATTTTTTTCCAAATGACTTGTTTGGAATTTCTTATTATTTTGGGTAGAAAAATATTTTTATATACAAGAGCGAGAGGAGGCAGCTCATGAGTCATACTCATCACTTAAACCAGGTTCGTCATCAAATAGTCCAAGTGTAGCTTTTAAGTGCAATGTCTCCCCCCTCCCCCAAATTAGAACAGTTTTAAGAGGTCATGGTCTTGAGCTCGCACTCGGTGATATAGAAAAAAACTACTTGTTGTTTCTAATGCCACCTGTCTGACGGTATCATATCGAAGCCCACGAAATTCAGGGCGGTAAAGGGTTTGATGTACGCCTGTCGTCATCCGCACCTTTGAGCACCATGTTGGTGAAAGTACGATTTGGCCTAGTTCCACCTCAATTTTGAGAAAGAACACCCTGGAAGTGGCCAAGGAGCCTTCCATCTCTCTTCCTCTACCACAAACCTCTTGAGAGGACTTGGGGCTCGACTGCTATTTATAGAATCCCCATGCCGCAAAGGCACTATTCATTTGCAAGCATCCATGCCTTTTCCAGGATTCGAACCCAGGCCCAACGGCTCAGCAGTCAGCGTCACTAGCCACTATACCGGATGGGTGACAAAATCTATATTCATTTCTATAATGAATGTACATAACACGAACTGTTGTGATTAAAAAAAAAAAAAAAACTTGCTTCCTTTACTATGTTTCTCGAATCTCGAGAATTTCGATCACGTTAATCAAACGTATATTTGTTTATATGAGAACGGGTATTATTAATGGTTTATTTGATCCCTAAAAATTTTGATTTTTGGAACACTGTTTCTTTTCATGAAAAGGGCAAACAAAAGGTTTTCAAAAATAATGGACGTGGTGAAATTTATCGGAACAGAAATGAAAAATTGAAGGTCTTAAATTCGTTCTGTCCGTAAATTTTTGTGGCGAAAGAGTCATCGTTTGTGGAAATCAACGTAGATAACTGGTGATGGGAAATTAATCTAAATTTGAGCAACGATGGATCGTTTTGGTCACTTGATGATATTGCAGGGTAACGAGTAGGGATCTGTTGACAGTTTACAGCAGGGGTGTCCCGCGGGCCGCGTGTGGCCCGCAACGAACATTTTTGTGGCCCGGCTAAATACAGTGGCATGCAATAATATATAATAACGAACCGACGCTGAATAAAAATATAATAGGTAGAATTCGCTACATGTTTTTTTAAAATTATCTGCTTCTTTTTTTTTTTTTTTTTTGCTATTGTTAGACAATATACGTACAATTATTGAAAATAGGAGGTGGTAGGTCGAAATGCGGCGGGATGCCGGCAAATATTTAACATCGATAGAACTGAAATGAGAGAAAGAAAGCTTTAATCCAAAACAAACAAAGATTTATTATAATCAACATGGGTAAGTATCGACAATTTATCAATGAATTTCAGAATTAAAGTATAGTAAACAAAGAGACAATATGATCTAAGACATAATTTCGTACGACTGGTATGGTGCGTCCGCTCGATATGAGTGAAGTCGTAGAAGTGATAAGTTGTAGGGGGCGTGACAAGTGACAATAGCAGAGGTGTACTAGGTACCAACAATCATTTTGAATGTACCATCATTAGGTAAATACGATACATACGTTTCTGTAAGTTTTTTTTTTGTTTTTTTTTTGCGGCCCATATAAAGTCAAACCTTGTTTGTTTGGCCCAGTTAGCCTTTGAATTTGATACCCTTGGTTTACAGCTTGGAATCATACACAAGTAGGTCCTACAGAATGATACAGCAGCCTAAAACATACAATGAATATTGTAAAGAATGGCTCCTCCACAAAATGCTTGCACTTCCTCAATAACCAAATCTGAATTGCATTGAACACACACAGGATAAACTAGACCGAAGAATTTAAAAATACAATGCCAGAGTAAAGACATCTGTCACAATGCATTATTGCAAGTGTAGTCTGAAATCACACCACTAAAAATATTATTGTTTCAGTAACTACATCATTGATTCTCAAGAACAAGTTACTTGATTTTAAATTATTTCTAGTTGCATAAATTACTGTACTGTTCAAAATTTTTCTTAACGTGTGTGAACACTTTGGTGTTATATGATTTTCAATAAATGAATCGTTTTTCGTTTACCAGTTTGAAGTATCCTCCCCCCACATAAATAGACGGGAACCATAAAAAGCTCTATTTGAGTGTGCATGTTAACTTTTGTGATTGAATGTATATATATTTATTTTCAACGGTAAGAAAAGGATGCATTTTCTGAAAGGATGCGGAAAAAACTATTTGGGTAACTTTTAAGTAAGTTTCGTTTGCGAGTACCGTTTTCAATTTCACATGAAAGTGAGAATAACTCTACACGCAGACTCTTGGGTCCTTTGCGAATAATCCATTAGCATCGATGGCGTCTACCTGAATGATTCGTAGTAGGAAGGTAAAATGTTTAAGAAACTCGAATGAGTTGCAAATTGTGAAGCACGGTTAATGATTCGGTGCATATAGCAAGATACATAAAAAACGTAAAATCTACGGCAATATCAACGCCATATACGAGGTAGTATTCAAAAGTTCCCTGACTGATCGTAAATCGTGGAAAATTTTGCACTAGAGCGATTACGATAACATTTCTGTGTTATTGCATTCTTTCCCTTTTCAATAAAAAGTTTGTTCTAAATTACGTGGTCGGTGGCTCGCCACGGCATCGTATTTCGTAGGCGGATGCATTTAGTCGACGGTGATTGAAAGAAATTGCGTTTGCTGAGCAGATAATGAATTTAATTTTGTGTTCGTATGGGAAAAAGTGCTACGAAGATTTGAAGCATGTGTAAGCTGGTGATACATTATCGGGAACATAAGCTTTTGAGTGTCATCGACGTTTCAGAGAAAGCAGGGAAAGTGTCGAAGATGACGGACGTTTTGGATGGTCGCAGACTTCCCGTATTGCTGAGAACATCGAAAAGGTTTCTGTGGCGGTTCGTAAAATGAAGCTTCTAACAATGGCTTGTGACGGATCTATACGCGGTTCTACTAATCCCTTCATATCTCTTTAAGGAAAATATTTATTTCAACCAACTTTCATCGAGTAAGCAAACGTGATTTATGTAAATGAGGTATATTATATAAATTCTGTTTTCGCGAGTTGGCAGTAAGCAAGTGATTTGTTGACACGTTGTTGTTGACCCGCGGAAGTTGATACGTTGAATGTGTGCAAATAGGAGTTAACAGAAGCTTGAGAATTAGTTGTTAGTTGAAGATTGAAAAGAGTGGAATTAGTTAAAGATTACAGAGCGTGGAGCCAACGACATTGATCAAGCCGAAGAAATCACCTGGTAGAATCACCAACGAAGAAATTTCCGGTGTAGGATCCGATGCATAAAAAGTTCAGGTACTGTGAGTTTGATTAAGTAGAAGCTAGTTTAATTAGTGTGCTACGTAGTTATATTTGAGCGTATTTAAGCTGTCTTAGATTCAGTTGAGGGTCTGTAGTAGTATCCCCATGTTATAGAATCTCACCTCCGCGCTCTACTATATTTCATCTACCTTAATTAGAATTGTATTGTGTCTGATTGATAATTAGAATTAATAAATTGATTTAATTGAACACACACACAACGTCTGTGGATTATTATGTTTCTCCCACACCTCTAGCCGGGTTTACAGGTAGACAAGAGGGTTCAGATGTAAGCAGGAACCAACCACTATCACAAGTTCAAATAGCAGAATCAGTTCGAATGTACAAGGCTACATGTCAACGGATACTGACTAAGGATCTTTATTTGCAAAGGGTGTGTCAACACATCTTTCCCATCGTTAACAACGAATACCAAAAAGCAATTCGTATGGAAATGACGGAGGTTCAATTTCGGTTGTTGGCGAAGATCCTTCTCTACTTGGTAGAATTGTTACTGGTGGTGAAAAATGGTGGATTGCGGTTCATATAAAAACAAGAGAGCATCGGTAACCTGGTAATTCCCACAATCTCCACGTAAGTAGAAAAATGTCATGTAAGTAGAAATGAAATGTCATGCTATGCTCTTCGATATCCAGGTCACTGTGCATCTGGAATTTATTCCTGAAGGACGCACTGCAAACAAAAAATTCTGTGTAAACATCCTGTGTCGTTTGCGTGCGCAATCCGAAATAAAAGACCAAAATTGTGGTAAGTAATCATTATTACTTACCAATCCGTTTATCCAGAATATTTTACATTACATATAAAAAATAGTATAATTTCCCTCCTCTCAAATCCATCTGCTAGGAATTGACAATCACAAGTATTTATTAAAACATACTACACACCCATAAAATGATTCAAAATTAAACAATTTAACATTTACTGATGTTGTCCTGAGTATAAGAAAAATCCATGAATAGTTTTAAAGTTCTACCAAAGTCAAAAATATGAGACAAAATTTTCCTCTGACTTAGAGAAGAATTGGTAATTAGTTCAGATAAAATGCTATCTACGAATAAAAGGCTATTTTTATAAGGAATTAATTCCAGTTCATTCCTAATCCCAAAATGTCAAGGAGCACAATAAAAATATCCCTTTCCATTTAGGTGAGACTTTTTTCGTCAACGCACTTAAAATATATATCATTAACTATAAACTCCGTTTTTAATCGACTTAATTCTTCTTGTGCTTGTTCCAATCCATTAAACCATTCAACGCATCATCTACAACTTCACGAAAAAAATAAATTTATAGTACATACTTCACAAAAGAAAAAAACCCCGCAGAATCATTCAATAAGACAAATTACATTGCTTTCTTTCGGAAACACCGCGCGATTCTCTAGGGGAAGCTGAAGCAAAAAGACAAAAGAATTCCAGGGGCGCTGTAATAGATTCAGCACAACACACATTACTCATAACTGCTACTGACATTTAGCTTCAAAACCACCCTATCCATTAAACTCGGTTCTTTAGACGTATACCGTCAGTGGCATAAGAGGGGAAAAAATGGATTTTTCATTACATTAATGCGGGGGATGCAAATGAACTTTAGAAAGAGCAGCAGCAGGGCTCTAAAAAGAGCAGAGCTTTTTAAATAATCTTTAATAACCCTTTTCTTGTGTCTACCCGGATGTTAAGTGGTCGACACGCCCATGTTGAAGGATTCCGAATTAGATTGCATTTTGAGGTTCATCCGTTGCCATGGAGACGTAATCTATCGAGTAAACCTCGCGAAGTGACTTTTTCGAACAAGTCTTCCCATTTACAAGGTGAGCATTAGCTTTATCATTCAACATATTTAATGAATAATTTAATGACCATGAATTTAATTTTTCAATAAATTTACACTTTATTATTGTAATTGATTGACAGTAGTCAAAATTTCAGAATTAGTAGTGTTTTCATTAAGTTCAGGAATGAAAAGAAGAGTCGATTTTTTTTATGTGTTTCGAGTGGTCAAGAGCAGTGGTCGCCAAACTTTTTGACCTTACGGACCAGTACATTCGTAATTTAAATCCCACGGACCACTAATAGGATTTTTTAAGTGTTAAGTATATTTATAAAACAAATATGATCTAAGAACACATAAAATATACCTAGTTAATAAAATGAAACTATTAATTGTAACCAAATTATGGATTAACCATTATGGGTTTAATTTATTTCAATCAAATAAAAAAAAGAGAAGAAATTTAGAAAAGTCAAACTATAATTTTATCCCAGTAAATATCAAATAAAAGAAAATGTGCACATGGTTAAGAATTAAGATCATACCTGTCTTAAAAATGTACCAATATTCAAAAGAAAATACACAAAAAACTTCCTTAATAACCCAACTAATATATTGAACTCAATGCGTGCGTAAGCCCACCTTTAAATGCTTCAACTGATATACATATGCGACATACAGGAGAGAGTGAATCATTAGAAGAGGGCGAAACGAGATGAGACAATGCAGCTACAGCATCAAAACATAATTACCGTGGCGTTTTTCTTTGAAAAGCGTTATTCTATGAAGTAGCGTTTTTATATAACTTTTCACGTATTGTTATGAATTGAATTATGTGTTTCAATGTATCCTAAAATATAACTTAACACGTGCTGAGTAAGTATATTCCACATTTTTCTGCGGAACACTGAAATTTTCTCGCAAACCACCACTTTGGCGACCTCTGGGTGGCCGCGGTAGCCAAGTGGTCAAGGTATCGGATTGTGGCTGGCATGTCATGAGTTCGGCCCAGTACCACTAAAAGACCCGCCGTGTAGGGGAGCGATGCATGTTAAATCTGTCGAGAGCTCAAAGTCCTCCCGTTGGCTGTTGTTGTTGTCGTGTGTTTAATCCTAGGATACACATGAGAAGAGAGATGGAAGAACAGAACCATTCAATACACAAACACAGAAGAATATAGACATTTTATTGCAAACGATGATCCCAGCAAACAGAAGGGGTGTGTTTCTTTCCATCCGAGACGGGAATCCATTTCAGGAGAATGTCCGATTTCTTTTCTCGAAGATACATCGATGACTTATTCGGGATTCGAACCAGAGCCCATTCGATTGCAAGCCGAGGGACATATCCACCATACTGGCTGGGCAGCAGTCCTCCCATTGGTGTGCTGTGGTTGTTAGGAGAGGGTGGTGCCAGCTCAGGTGTCGTCATCGTTACTTTGACCATAGTTCAAAATGACGAGGTCAGTCACCAAAAGCCTTAGTGTAGCTGAATAGCGCGACGTTAATATTCACTCACTCGCTCACTTGGCGACCTCTGCTCAAGAGCACGGACTCGTGGCTGGCATGTCATGAGTTCGAGCTAATATCGCTGAAAACCCGTAGTGTAGAGGGGCCGATGCATGTTAAATGTGTCGAGAGCTCAAACGTCCTGCCATTGGTGCTGTGTGGAAGTTAGGAGAGGGGAGTGCCAGCTTAAGTGTTGCCCTCATCACTTAATCATGGCTTAAAATGACGAGGTCAGTTGCCACCAGAACTTGTGTTGCTTTACAGTGTGATGTTAATATGACTCTCACTCACTCACTCATGCGATGCAAATTAAAATCATATCAAATCTAGTCACATATTTTAATCTTCTAAAGCAAGCTGGCCAACAAGTCGATCCCTTGTGATTTTAAATCACAAACTAGAAAGATGTATAATAAAACGTGCTAAATATTCTACAGGAACGATGCCAATGGAGCAGCAAAAAACTTTTTCCAGGATATTAATTGTAATTTATATAAATGAGTGAGTGAGATATAACAGGATTGCCGATAATTTTCGGAATTTTTTTAAAAATTAAAGTGAGGGAGTTACTTGTATACGAATCCACCAACATAGCTTAGAAAAATCTTTTTTTTTCCTAAAAAAAATATTTTTTGTTAGCCATTCGCTAGCAAATTCAATCTCTTTAGTATATGGGTATTTGGAATGTTTTAATTATAAAAAAGAATAATAATCACATAAATCTTTCAAAGTTAATGTCAGAATCCAAGTTTCCGAATAGTTTGGATTTTTAAGATTTAAATTCACTTATAGAATGTTTGCCAATATATGTCCCTCACGAGGCGAGTTAGGTTGACGATCACTTGCCGTATACCAATTTGTTTTCTCGTCCATTTTCTAAAAAAAAAAATGTGTTTGCTTTGGATGGAATTACCAGAAATAAAAATATTTTCGCTGGAGTCTTATTTTATAGCAGGTTGATTGGAAAATATTTTCCTGTTTTACTCGCTTGGCAACATCTCACCCACACGGTGACTTACACTTAAGAGTGAAAACATTATGACCACCCTACATTTTGCAATGAACTCGCCTGGATGACGAGGAAGGCACGTGATCAGGTGGAAGTGGTATTTAACTGCTGCTGGAAGTCTGAAGAATCATTCTTTCACTTACTTCTGTGTGTGATGGGAAGTCTACGGATCGAAGCGACTTTGATATAGGGCAGAGTGTAATGGCTCGAAGGCTCGGAACAAGTATTTCCGAAACTGCACGACTCGTGGGTTGTTCGCGATCTACAGTTGTTAGTACTTATGCAAAGTGGATGAATGACGATGAAACCAACAGTAGACGACATGGTGTTGGACGTCCACATGCTATCAAAGAAAAAGGTCGTCGGAGACTATCTCGCATGGTGAAGCAAAACCGGAGCCAGACAGTGACTCAGCTGACAACCCAATACAATGCAGGGCCAAGTAGAATAGTATCGGAGCACACTGTTCAGCGGACACTGTTGGATATGGGGATACGCAGCAAACGTCCCACTCGTGTGCCTTTGCTGACCAAGCGTCATCGCCAACTGCGACTGAGCTGGACCCGGGAACATCACGGCTGGTCCATGGATCAGTGGGAGAGAGTTGCCTGGTGAGATTAATCATAGTTTGTCATTCATCACGCCAATGGCCGTGTCAGGATACGCCGCCTTCCAGGCGAACAGTTGCTCCCTCAATGTACAGTAGGTCATACACAGGCCGGTGGTGGTGGTATTAGGTTTTGGGGGACGTTCTCTTGGGCGTCTGTGGGACCCATGGTTGTGATAGAGCAGACCATGAATGCTGCAAGGTATCTGAACATCATTGCGGACCAGTTGCACCCTTACACGGCCTCTGTTTTTCCAGCTGGAAATGGAATGTTCCAACAGGACAACGCCCCGTGTCACAAGGCTAAAATTGTGTTGGAGGGGTTCCAGGAACATGATGCTGAATTCCAGTTAATATCCTGGCCACTAACTCACCGGATCTTAATCTGATAGAACACATTTGGGATGTCATGGGACGGCAGCTCAGAGTTCAAAGACTACCAATTCGCAATATCTCGGATTTGCGTGACCATTACTTTAACATCTGGTACAGTCTGTCTCCGGCCATCTACCAAGAACTTGTGGCATCCATGCCAAGGCGGGTTGAAGCTGTGTTGCGCGCCAAAGGTGGGCCAACTCGTTATTGACAGGTGGTCATAATATTTTGGCTCTTGAGTGTATATGGTGACTTCCAATACGGCCTATATACAGAGGTTTCGAATTTTCCGGATAAATCTTTGAAGGAAAAACGCACTCTTCGCTTATACGTGGTTAGGCTTATATTCGGAAATGTTGTATAATCCTCATGTACTCATTTATTGAGCATTTTAAGCTGCTTATTCTGCAGGTTTGATTGATTGATTGGATATTAACGTCGCATTGTTCAGCTACACGAGGGCTTTTGGCGACGGACCTCTTAATTTTGAACCATGGTCAAGTGACGAGGACAACACCTGAGCCGGCACCACCTCTCCTAACTACCACACCCCATCAACGGAAAGACGGTCAACATCTGGACAGATTTAATGTGCATCTCTCCCATATACGGCGGGTCTTCAGTGGTACTGGGCTCGAACTCCTGACACGCCAGTCATGATCCGTTACCTTGACCACTTGGCTACCGCAGCCACCTTGTTCTGCAGGGCCGTTCTATCTAGAATCTTGTGTTGAGAGCTTCGTAGTGGTGGTACGTTCACTGTAATTTTAATTTTTTTCTCGTTTTTCACCCTCCAATATTTTGCGCCCTAGGCACGTGCCTAGTGTTCCTAAGCCTTAAAGCGGCCCTGTTCCTCTGACAAAATCCAAGGTCACGTTCAAATGACGAAACTTCACTCCACATCGGCTGGCATCTCACACTACATCCACGCCGCACAAACAAGAGGACTTTTGAGTTCAGATAAATTTTACATCCATGAATTCCGTTACACGAGTCATTGTTTCTGAATTAACATGGTCGAGAACTCGAGTCCGGTGGCTTTTCTCTCGAGTCTTGGTTTGATTCCTGTACCACTAATGATCTGCTGTGACAGTGATTGATGCACACTGCATCTGTTGAGGCCAAAACTCCTCAACTTCTCGTTTAAATTGGAACTTCAGTTCAGATGTCTTTCTCGACACTCGACCTTGGTTCAAAACTACGAAATTCGTAACAAATAACCTTTAAGTAGTTTTGAAATGCGACATTAATAATAAGCAACAAAAGTTTTGTTAGATGGCAAATATTCAGTGGAATCATCGTTCGAAAATGTGACTCGTTGCCATTACCACGACCTAAGGTTGTGTAAGTGAGTAAAAAAGTGAGTAAGTGAGTAAAAAATGAGTAAGTGAGTAAAAACGCGCTATAAAGCAATAAGAAGACTATTGGTGACGGATCTCGTAATATTGAGCCACGGTCAAGTGACGGAGATGATACCAGAGGTAGTACCCCACTCTCCTAACTTCCTCATCTCTGCAACGTGAGAAGTTTTAGCCACGACAGATTTAACGTGTATCAGCCCCTCTACACTGGGTTCTTCAGTGGCACAAGAGCTTGGACTCATGACAAGCTGACCACAGGTTCGTGACCGTAGTCACTAAGCTACCACGGCCCACGGCCTAGGATTATTGTTGTAATAGAATTGCTAAATTGCAGCATGTTGTGGGCTTGATGGGAGAGAAATTAGCTGAATGTTTAATTTATTACATATAATCATAAGAGTATAAAGTTCAAGATATATCAGATTGTTCTGGAAAATAAACGAATTATTTTTTCACATACGTATTTACGAGGACCCAAAAATTCTTACACTGAATTTGTAAGTAGAAGCACCCCAATTTGAGAACTTTTATTCTAGGGGCTGAGAAAAATTCAAACGTAATGCGCCCCCCCCCCTTTTTTTTAAATTTTACTTATTTTGTAAAGTTTAATGATTATTATCTGATAAAGTACATTATAATTTCATATGGAGCAATAATAATACATTAAAATGTATCTTAGATAAACTGAAATTTTATATACTTATATAGACAAAATAAGCTATATCATAAAATTCCATCTTAATTTAACAAAATTTGTCAACCATACTGTTATTCATGAAGTAACCTTGGCAATAAACATAACGACTCCATTAAACTTTTGAAAACGAAACTGATTTCCTTTTTTGAAAAGTTAACAAATATTTCCTCGACACGGTTGACTCATAATCATAGACCTTGCATAAAATCCCCGGGGAGTCTAGCGGCTTGAGTTAAAAGAGAAACAAAACATGTTCAATATTCTAATTATTAACACTATAAATTACAATCGATTCGTATTCTTCGTTTCAATTCAAAATTGTTCTTGAATCTTCATTTCATTTTGAGGGACCTTAATTAAACTTGTACTGAGGTTCTCACGCGACAATTCGGAAACTTGTTTAAAAAAATTGCTGACCTTGTGCGGGGCTTTTTGAAAATGGAAAGTGATCACTCCCACATCATGAAAAGGCAAGGGGTGAGGGGCGGCGTCTCTACAGAAAATGAAGTGTTCTAGACTAAAAGCCTATGAAGCAAGATTAATTTTTACTGACAGTACAGAAGTGAAAATCGATTTTAAGGCTGGATTATTTTTAACCTGGTTTTGGTGGGGAGGGGGTAACAAGTTGTCGCGATTAGATAAATTTTTCTGTAACTAAATGGAACATTACGGATCAATTCTGGACGGAAAATGAATATTATTTATTTTATGATGTATAAATGATTCGAGATCAAAATGTGGTTTTACATGAATTGGATTGATAAATTGGTGGGGATAACAAACGACGAAACACGACGCAAGAGATGATTGCTGAAATTATGTGATAACTGTGATAATGCAATGTACCGCGAGGGATTTTCCAGTGTAAAAGATCGCCTTTTTTCTATTTACCATTTATTGATATTATTCGTAAAACACTCTTTGGTGACATAACTGTAACAAATTATTTTTAAAGATACAATGCGATAGCGGCCGGTTCCTGCTTGACTCTGAACCTCTTGTCTACCTGTAAACCCGGCTAGGTGTGTGGGAGAAACTGAATGATCCACAGACATGATTTCAATCTAATTAGTTTATTGTTACCAAATATCAATCAGAGACAATAACAATCTAATTAAAGTAGGTGTTAAAATAGTAGAGCGCGGAGGTGAGATTCTATAACACGGGGATAGTACTACGGACCTTAAACTGAATCTAAGATAGCTTAAATATGCTCAAATATAATTACGTCGCCCACTAATAAGCTAACTTCTAATTAATCAAGCTCACAATACCTGTACTTTTTATGCATCGGATCCTACACTGGAAACTTGCATGTGATCTCTATCGGGCTTGATCAATGTCGTTGGATCCACGCTCTGTAATCTTTTTCCTGGGCCACTCCAAGACCTCTTACTAATTCCACTATCTTTCAATCTTCAGCTAACAATTTAACTCGCAGACTCTATGCTAACTTCTACTGGTCAACCCCAACGTGCCAACCGACAAACTCGCGAAAACAGAATTTATATAATATACTTCATTTACATAATCACGCTTTCTTGGTCGGTGAAATTTTGTTGATATAATTATTTTTCCCCAGAATAGCCCCCAAGGTGTTAGTATAGTCGCGGATAGAATCTTCACAACAATTACTAGGTTTGATTTGATTTGATTTAAATTTACATCACACTCTAAGGCAGTGGTCTTCAAGCCTTTTCAACTCACAGAACCCTAGAACTAGAAAGTTCTTTCATGGAACCCCTAGAGCAGACAGGCCCACTTTTCCGCTTAGGCAAGCTAAGCATATGCCTAGGACACAAGAGATTTGGGGGCGCAAAAAATTGGAGGATGAAAAAAGAGAAAAAAAATTGAAATTACTGCGAACGTACCATCACCTAGCGAGTTATGAGAGAAGCATTTCTGCCCTTAAGAGAGTAAATGCTGAAATGAGATCTACTATGGAAAAAAAATGCTTTACAGTTTGACGTTGCTATGTACTCAAAATAACATTTTTGAGATATTGATTACAGTGATGTCATTAACGATTTTGCAATGATCAAAATTCGGAGAAAACCATTGTAATACAAATACAATGACAGTGACTCAACAAAGAATAAGGATGTCTAAAAGTAAAACAATAAGCGCAGGAAAAGATGAGAATAAACAAGTTGAAAACATTTCATACAATAACGTGTATTCTGTATCGTAATTGCAAACGATTTCATCAATTTACTGTACTAATTTACAAAAGGGGAGGGGAAGTACGTGAAGCCGTAAGGTAAGAGATGAACAAGAGTGCCAAAGGCATGCCACTACCCTTTCCTTACGGTTGCCAGTCCACGACACGGCGGGTTCATAGATGGTGGATAATGGAAAGACTCTCACAAGAGCAAAAACAAATAAAAAAAAGTTTGAGTAAAGTGAAAATAACACCCTAACCGAAACTAACAAGGTAAAAACTGCTAGGAAGGGGAGGTGCTTTGGAAATTGGGGGGGGGCTATTTAAAGTACCTAGGGCGCCGGAGAGGTTAAAAACGGCCCTGAGAGCAAGGGTATTCAAACTGTGTTCCACGGAACCCTGGGGTTCCACAATAAAAAAACAGTAGAGAAAAAATAAATTTATATGCAAAAGGGATTCATGGTTCTCTGTGAAATTTGTATAGTTACAAGTATCTAAAGCTCATCCTATTCAATAAAACTGGAAATTGTATTTATGTATAATAACTTTATTTTGCAACACTCTCTTTTTAAACTTTTGTTATTATAAAAGAATATTAAAACATTTTATCTTTGCTTGTGTGAAAAAAAGCAAGCTCATATCCCAGAAACTAAATATAATGCATGGATAGGTGACACTTGAATCACAAATTAATATTATTAACGAGACTTCAAAA